>PVLD010002637.1:40113-160697 GCA_004027595.1 Dinomys branickii | reverse complement strand
AGACGGGGGGGGGGCTCCAGCACCGCAACGGGAGGGAGATGCAGATGGAGGTGGATAGTGTGGCTCCACGCCCTTCTCACTCCAACATCAGGCAGGAAGCACGAGCTGGGTTGCCGGGGCTCAGCTCCCACCCTGAACTCTCCCTGGGAGCAACTTGAGTCTCGGCAGCTTGAGCAAGCACCGCCTGTTCCTGGCAACAATGGGACAAATCCATGGTCTTCAGGACTCACCCCAAAATATTGATGTGAGCACCAAGGGGGTCTCTTTGCAGCTTGCACAGATGAACCTTGCATGAACCCATAGCAACAGATTAGATGAAGGGCAGCACACCAGGAGTCTGACAGGCGGCAGCATGCTCTATGCAGCGGACCCGAGAAGGTCCTCCAACTCTATTCTAGAACTAACCTTTAAACTCAGTTCATGCCCTGGGCTAACACAGTGAGAACGGGCCGGGGAGATTTCAGGCCCTCATAACAAGCATCATGGGTTCATCCAGTGCCCAGCTGCAAGGGTTGGGGAGCAGTAATACTGGAGATCGGGAGGAGGGAGGAGGAGAAGAAAGGGCCTCTGGCATCGAGGCAACAGGACAGAGCCGAATGGGTCACTGAGGGTGCCCCGATGGGGGCGTGTGCCCCACGGCTGTTCTGCTGAGGGCCCCATGGATGCTCCGCTGTGGGCCCCGTAGCTACTCCGCTGAGGGCCCCGTGGCTGCTCCGCTGTGGGCCCCGCTGAGGGTGCCCCACGGACTGGACCCGCCCCCACCCATAGCACAGCTGCGGGGCGGAGCAGGGTGGTCCGCTGTGTGCATGGGTGCTTTTCCACCTCCGGCCATGGCAGTTTGTATACACCCATGTGAGCTATAGTATGGTCTGAGGTAGCTATATCTCTTCCCAAAGCGAGAGTCCAGGGGTACAGAAAAACCCAGGAATACAGTTATTATTGCAGGGAAGATGACTGATTGAGTGGTAGGGCAATGGAGATGAGGGAGGAGAAAACTGAATGATGAAATGGGCCATCATCTGTGTAACTGAGTGACATGTGAAGGTAACATTATGTAGGACAGCATCCAGAGCTAATTCCCTTCTATGTTCTCTATAATTTTGTATTTCCTCAATCGTTTTTGTATTAACAGACGTGAAGATAACTTTATATTATGCAGCATCCAGTGCTGATTCCCTACTGTCTTCTCTATAGTTTGGTATTTCCTTTAATGTTTGTACGATAACTAATGTGAAGATAACATTATGTAGTACAGCATCCATCCAGTGCTAATTCCCTACTATGTTCTGTATGGTTTTGTATTTTCGATATTGTTTGTGGCTTGTTCTGGTTCATGTGTCTCCACTCTTTAGTCTTTAAAATAAAATAAAATAAACCATAAACAAAAAAAACAAGAATGGTATAAGCAATACTGAGTTACAGACAAGGTGACAGGGAGTTGACAATGGTTGCTCTATTACATATTGATAACTTCAAAGTAGTTAGTTACTCGGGAAAATATAGACATGCAAGACTGATCAAATAATTAATCATTGACTGTTCCTTTCAATAAAGTGATAGAAGTCAGTAAAAAAAGAAAAGAAAAGAAAAGAAACACCAACAGAGTAAAAACACAGCCCACAGAGTGAGAAAATATTTAAAAATTTTAACCAACTGCTCCTCAGACAAAGGACATAGGAAGAACTGAAAAAAATCCAACACCCCAAATTCAAGTACCCAATCCAAAAATGGGCATCTGAGGTGAATACACATTTTTCAGATGACAAAATATGAACCACAAATAGATATATGAAAAAGTGTTCAACATCATTCGTCACTCAAGTGATGCAACTTAAAACAACACTGACACCCCATCTCATCCCACTAAGAATGGCTATGATCAAGAAATCAACTGCTAACAAATGCTGGAGGGGCTGTGAGGAACAAGGAACCCTTCTCCACTCTTGGTGGGAGTATAAACTGGTGCAACAACTGTGGAAATCCATGTGGAGATTTCTTAAAAACTAGGATTAAAGGTCCCATTTGACCCAGCTATTTCCCTTCTGGGTATTTTCCCAGAAGAATTAAAAACATCATACCACAGTGATATATATGCGCCCATGTTTATAGAAGCACAATTTGTAATAGCTAAATCTTGGGAACAACCCAGATGCCCATCAACAGAGGACTGGATAAAAAAGATTTTTTTATATAATGGAATATATAAAAGCCTAAAGAAGGATAAATGTAAGACTTTTATAGGTAAATGGAAGCAATTTTTTTTTTTTTTTGCGGTACTGGGGATCGAACTCAGGACCCTGCACTTGCTAGGCAAGCGCTTATTCCACTGAGCTATATCCCCAGCCCCGGTAAATGGAAGCAATTTGAGACCATATTCATAAGTGAAATAAATCAGTCTCACATGTGTAAATAACATATTGTCTCACTAGTGTGAGAAACTGATCAAGTAAATAAGATCCAAAATGTGTAATAGATATGTGAATAGGGAAGAAACTATTCAAAGGAAAAGAGAAACTGTGATGAGAGAAATGGGAAAGAAAGAATGGGAAAAAGATATATATATATGATAGTTCAGATAGTTATACAGCTAGTTTCTATTAGTTCATTGAAAAGAAAGTTTTGTCCTAATACTTTGGGGCAATATTTCATATATAAGCACCTATATCTTGTATGCTGAACAGCTACTATGAATATAAACATACACAACATATTAATTATTATTACTCTCCTATTATCCTGTTTTCAAACTCTGTTTTATTGTTATTTTTTACTTTTTTCTGTTTAAAATTTTTAAAAACAATGAGAGAGGAGAGGAAATGAATGAGACTAAAGCAAACAGGGCCAAGTGTAACGAGTAGGTAAATCTGGATATAGGATGTAAAGGAGACCCTTGTGCTATTTTTGCAATTTTTCTGTAAGTTGGGAGTTACACTACAATAAACAGTTATCAAAAGAACACTTAAAAAAAAGAAGAAGTTTTCTCATGCCAACCATGATGGGAAAGACAGAGCTGTCAGACAAGATTGGAAAGCTGCAGGGGCTCCCTGCCCTTGTTGCTGCAGATATGAATGAACCCAAAAGACCTCTCGGCCCTCACAGTGCCACTACACATGGATCCACTTCAACACACAACAGTGCAGCTCCTAAGGTTGGCCTGAGGTGCTGCAAGAGTGTTGCTATGGCAACAAGCAAGACAAGGTGGCCAGACTGATGCAGCAGATCAGCGTATTGAAACTTGCTCTTGAACATAGTAAGAGAAAGAGCAAGATCTCTACTTTGGAAAGCTAAGGAACATTGACTTGATTTGCCAGAGAACTAAGGGGAAACAACTCTGTATTGCAAAGGATTGTAGCCGTCCTCTGTGCACTGACAAAGGCTTGGTGGCAGCTGACAAAGAGGGCTTGCAGGAGGAACAAGAAGAATGCTAACAGCCCAGCCCAGCTAAGCAGCATCTCAGTTCTTCACTCCAAATCATGTGCTTAACTGAAAACTACTCCCTTTTAGCATTCTTAGGGGATTCGCTGGTTTCTTTTCCGAGGCAAAAAGTACTTCTTTGTAAAAGTGCACTTGTATTTTCTCCCTACTATAAGAACTTGAAAGAGTAAATGAAATCTGAAGGGTACGGCAGATATTGTGAAAGGGAAAAGAAACTGCTCCAATAGGAAGCAGCAACTGGGATGAAGGAGGGGAGAGGAAAAAGAAAGAAGGAAGAGAAAAAAATGTATGTGTATCCACAGGATAGCTAGGATACCTGTTGATTTATTGAAAGGAACTGCTAATGTGTAATTGTTTGATCAATCCTACATGCATAGGTCTGGTTATCTGTGTAACCATTTTGAAGATAACATTAGGTAATATAACCATTGTTAATATCCTATCCACCTTGTTTTGAAATTCTGTATCATCTTTATTGCTCTTATGCTGTTTTGTTTATGTTATTTGTTTTTGTTATTTGGGTTTTTTTTCTTTTCTCTTTAAAATGAAAAACAAATTTTATATGTATATACAGGGGTAGCTGAGATACGTGTATTGCTGATGTCTGTGATTTATTGAAAGGAACAGTCAATGCTTAAAATTTTCTTTTTTCTTGGCCAATTTTGCACACTTGTATCTGGTAATCAGAACGACTGACCTGAAAACAACAATATGCAGGATAAGAACTATTGTTGAATTCCTACCATCTTGTATGGTGAAGCTCTGTATCATTTCCAATGTTTGTTTATTACTTGTTACTGTCTTTGATTGTTTGATCAATCTTATATTCTTACATCTGGTGGACTGAGCAACTTTGTGAAGATAATAACAGTATGTAGTGTAGGAACCATTGTTAATTCCTATCATTTTGTATACATGATACAATGTCACGTATCATTTTCATTGTTTTTGTGTTGTTTTGATTTTGTCTTCAGTGTTGTTGTTTTGTTATTTTCTTAATCTTTAAAATTAAAAAAAGTTCATGAATTAGGCCCTTCTACCTGGTAACAGAACAGTATTAACATCCTGCTCATTCATCCAGGGAACAAAGAGGCTGACTGCTGGAACTCGCCAGCATGAATGCTGGTCACGCCTGGAGAAGGTGCTTTTATATAATGCACTGACGTAGCAACCTCTGTAGAGAAATATAAAGACAGAGTTGAATTTCAACCTGAAGTGAAATCTTGGCAGAGAGCTCATTAATAAATAAATGATGTCAGGGTATTTAAAATGTGTTTCTGTATTTCAAAATGTAAAATGTGACAAGAAAGGAGATTTTGTGTCTGGTGCTGTATCTAGGAAGGAAGGGCCAAACCTTGGAAGCTTCAGAACCTGCTGTCACAGGTTTTCCAGGGCTGCTTGAATCCCCACAGGCCTAGGCTTTCGTCCAAAAAGAAAGTTTAAGAATTTGCTCTGTAAAGCCATTTTTGTGTCATTGATAAATTGCATTCCTGCCAAATGCAAGCAACATGGTTACTTGGTTGGATAGAGAATATTTCAGCCCTGAGATGTTGGAGGTGAAGAGCATGATCTTCACTAAGCACTTCTTTGATAATTTTTTCAATTACCTCTGCAATTTCTATGTATTATGTTTTTGGGAAATGATGTGTGTCCAAGTTCTTAATCTGACAACTATTTCCAAGGATTAGCCCACATCTCTGAGACGTGAATGGGAATGAATCCCTTTGTGCTGACTTTCCAGTCTATATTTAGCATGTTCTGCTCTGCCCCTCCTTGTCCACTTCCTTGGCTCCGAAGTTTGCTGTTCATCATTGGAATTACAGCCAGTGAGTGATCATGCTGCAAGCTTTTGCTGGGCCTCTGGCAGAGGGAGTGATCAATGAAGGCCATTGTTACGTTAGGATCTACAGGCCCGGGGTGTTTTCAGTCTACAGGCCACAACTCTCCACTGTTACCCAAGCACTTTGCCAGTATACTTTGGATATAAAATTTGCTAGTGCATTACTGATATAGGAGAAATGATCAGGTATGCCAACTTTGTGTTCCCAGAAGTCAAAGAATGAATTCTAAGGAACAACAGAGGCTAAGAATAGAAAAAGTTATTGGAGAAAAGGAATAGAAAATAGGAATAGCTCCTGAGAGACAAGGAGGAGTCCCAAATGGGTTGCCAAGGAGCCCACTTCTCTAAGGAAGTTTTATAGAGTAAAATCATGAGGTATGTGCAACATGGGTCAACTTATGATCAAACAATAAGATTGCAAGTATAGTCGCTTAGGCAATATTGATCCAATGATAGCAAGGACATATGGGTGACATCATCAACCTTGATTGATAATCTATAGTCTTAGTCTTAGTGGTCTTAGTCTTATTCTTAGTGGGTGGAAGAGGATGGCCCGCCCCTAAGAAATAATGGCAAATCTCAACAGGATAATACCAATAATCCCAAGCCTCTATTTATCCCTTAAGAAAGTGTGTAAATCTGGCTATTGTGACTTTAATCTTCTTCAGAAGCAGTTTCCATGTGCGTTTATCTTCTGAGGGCCCAGCTTTGTCTGCCTGCTTACAATATTTTTACTTAACTTAGCTGCCTATAATATTACCAAGTATTAATTAATTTTCTTTTGCAGGAAAATGCAGTGCCTTATCTGAATTACTGATATTGAAAGCATCCCTTTCTGTAACTCACCCTCATTTGCTCTTTGCCCATGGCCTCTTCAGTCCCTTTGGCAAGAGAGTGTATAACAGTATAAACCTATAGAATTTAATAGTAATAAATGCCTACATGTTTTTTAAAAACACAGAAATTTCAAATAAATCACCTGTGACATATCTCAGGATCTTAGAAAAACAGGAACAAATCAAACCAAAATCAGTAGAAGGAAGGAAATGAAAATCAGCAGTAGTAAATGAAATAGAGATGAACAGAACACTACCAAAAATCAATAAAACAAAGAGCTTGTTCTTTGAAAAGATAAAGTTGACAAACTTTTACTAACCTAACCAAAAGAGACTAGCACGGTGGTCCACACCTGTAATCCCACCACTCTTGGAGGGTGAGACAGAAGGGTCACAATACAAATCAGTCTTGGCTATTTGGTGAGTTAACAAGACCCTGTCTCAAAATTTAAAAAAAGGATTGGGATGTAGCTCAGTGTGAAGGTCCTGGATTTAATCTCCAGCACCACAAAAAGAAAATAAAGAACTCAAATAATAACATTAGAGATGAAAATGAGACATTGTGAAAGATACCATTGAAAGTCAAATGATTATTAGGAAATATTTTTAAAGTTATATGCCAATAAACTGGAAGATCTAAAGAAAATGACAAATTCATGGACATATATGAGCTAACAAAATAGACCCCAGAGGATAGTAATAAAAAGTTTACCAACAAAGAAAAGCCCAGATTCAGAGGGATTCATTGCTGAATTTTACCAGACTTTTAAAGAAGAGTGAACACTAATGCATCTCAAACTAGTATCCCATAAAATAGAAATGGAAGGAACACTTCCCAAATCATTCTCCGCCCCCAATTTTTTTTTTTTTTTTTTTTTTTTTGGTACTGGGGATCAAACTCAGGACCCTGCGCTTGCTAGGCAAGCGCTTATTCCACTGAGCTATATCCCCAGCCCCTCCCCCCAATTATAAATCTAGTGGGGAGGGTGTGGCACAGAGGTGATAGGGGTGCCAATGATCAAAGTTATACTGCAGGCACAGGTCTTCCAAAATGAAAAGCAACTTTAAAAAATGCTGGCAAGAATGTGGAGGAAAAGGAATGTGTATACACTGTTGGTGGGAAATTAGTGCAGCTACTATGGAAAACAGTTTAGAGGTTTCTCAAAAAATTAAAAGTGTAACTACCATATGACTGAACTCATTTCTGGGTATGCTGTTTATCCAGGGAAAATTAAATTCACGTACAAAAAAGATGCCTGCCTGTCCACACTTACTGCAGCCCTAGTCATAATAGCTAAACTGTGGAATCAACCTAGATGACTGTCAGCAGATGAAGGGAGATGATAGGTGGACGGACGGAGGGTAGGTAGGTAGGTAGATAGATAGATAGATAGATGTATTCAGCCATAAAGAAAATGAAATCATGTCATTTGTCATTTGTAGGAAAATGGATGAAATGAGAGGACCCCATGTTATGTAAAATAACCCGAAGAAAGAGAAATACCATGTTTTCTCTCAGATGTAACACCTGAAATATTTATCTTTTAAAAAGACACCTGAAGGTAGAAGAGGAGCTCTCAAAGAAAGCAAAAGGGTCCAGGGAAAGAGGAGCTTGAGAGCAGAGCAGAAGAGCACAGAAAGGAAGGTGAACATGGTCAAGGCGCAGTATGTGCGTGTATGTAACTGTCGCGGTGAAGCCAATTAATTTGTATAATTACCATGTGTCCATAATTATAACTACTGAAAATAAAATCCCTAAGGATACTTCACACCCATTAGGATGACTACTATCCAACAAACAACAACAAAACTGAATAGCAAATGTTGTCAAGGATGTGGAGAAATTAGAACCCTTTGTGGTCTGTTGACAGGAATGCGAAATGATGCTGTGAGACATTGTATGGGGTTCCTGAAAAAATTAAAAATAGAATTATCATAGGATCAAGTAGTTCCACTTGTGGGTATACATCCAAAAGAATTAAAAGCATGATCTTGAAGATGTGTTTGCACAATCATATTCTTAGCAGCATTATTTACAGTAATGTAAGTGTAGAAATAACCCGTGTCCACTGACTGAAAAGAAAAACAAAATGTGATATATACATACAATGAACTAATCATTCAGTCTTAAAAAGTAATTCTTGGTACATACTACAACATAGATAAATCTTAAAGAAATTATGCAAAGTGAAATAAACTATGATGTGATGAAAATATTACTTTATCTCCATATTCATCTTCCCAATAATATACAATCCTAGCCTTAGGGGGAAAAATCAAATTCCAACAATAGGAATTGTACAAACTATCAAACTTTTATTCCTCAAAACTATCAAGGTTGGCTGGTAATCCCAGCACTGGGGAAAGCTGAGGCAGGAGGATGATAAATTTGAGCCTAACCAGGGCAACCAAGCAACTTAGTAAGACCCTGCCTCGAAATTTAAAAAATAAAAAAGGCTGGAGATACTACAGCTCATTGTGAAAGCTCTGGGTTCAATCTCAGGTACTATAGTATCATTTAAAAAAAGATTTCAAGGTTATATTTTTTTAAAAGTTTGAGAAACTGTCACAACCAAAAAGAACCTAAGGAGGCATGAGAAAAACGACATTAAGTAAAAGCTAAGGAAATCTGTGCGCTGTGGGGTGCACCTGCAATCTCAGCACTTTGGAGAGCAGCCTGCACTGCATAGTGAGTTCGAGGCCAATCTGAACTAAATAGAGAGATCTTGCCTCAGAAAACAAAAATGCTAAGGAAATCTGAACCAACTACAGATTTTAATTAATAGTAAGAAATAAATATTGATTTATTAATGTAATAAATGCACCATATTAGTGTATTAAGTAAATAACAGGGAAAACTATATGGAGTATTGTGGGAACTCTGTGCTATCTTCTGAATTTGTCTGTATAATTTCATAATAATAAAGTGTACGCATGAGTATAACTGTTCTGAATTTTGTAAGGTCTCCCAGCGAATTTTTATCAAACTTGAGTGTGGTCTTAGGACATCTAACATAAAGGTGAAAACACAAAAACCAGTTATACTTGTGTATATAGGTGGTCCCTGACTTATTGTGGCAGGAGATTGGGACATGGTAAACTGGTTGGTAAGTGGGCATGACCCATTCATTACTTACAAAGTTTCAGGACACATGCAGACATTTCCCTGTATGTAGAACCAATCAGAGAGTGCTCTCTTCAATTCCTCTCACAAGAACTCGAACAGGTTTTTGATAGGATGGCCTAGACCTGACATCACCATGGGGAGTGGGAGACACAGAGACACGTTCCTCTGAGTTGGGGGTCACTATGTTCCCTCTTTCATCATAGTCCACTCTCAGCCTGTAGAACATACTTCTTTTCCTACTTTAAACTGGTACAACTTGCTCTGAAAAGTGTGTTTCTTTTCCTTCCCTTAATAAATGTAAAACCTTGCTACTTTTACACATCTTTTTTCTAATTTTAAAGAGAACAAAAAAGAACAATAGCAAAATACCAACAACATAGACAAAAACAAAACAAAGTAAAAACAATAAGAATGATAGAGGGTTTTAGAACAAAATGATAGGATTAACAGTGGTAGTTATATTACATATTTTTATCTTCAACAAAGTCACTCAGGTTACCAGTTGTAAGAATGCAAAATTGATCAAACCATTAAAGAGAATAAACAATAAAAACAAAAAAATTAGAAACAATATAGTTTTGCTAAACAAGATGATAGCAGTTCAGCAGTGGTTGTTATATTGCATGCTGTTCTCTTCAGATTAGTTGTTCAGATTACCAGATAAAATCATGCAAAACTGATCAAGAAAATAAAGCATTGATTGTTCTTTTCAATAAACCATTAGACATCAGCTGCACAGTTATCACAAGCTATCCTTCTGTATATATATACATTTTCCCTCCCTTCTTTCTTTTTCTCCTTTCCCTCATTTGAGTTATTTCTTCTTTTGAGCAATTTCTTTCCCCTTCACAATATCTACTGTACATTTGGGTTTTATTTACTCTTTCAGGTTCTTACACTACAGAGACAATCTAATGTTTACACATGTGGGTCCGATTTATTTCACTTATGAGTATGGTCTCTAGTCACATCCATTTACCTATAAAAGCCTCAAGTTTATGTTTTTTTTATAGCTAATATTCTATTGTATAAAATATCACATTTTTTTTACCCATTCCTCAATTGATGGGCATTTGGGTTGTTTCCAAGATATAGCTATGATAAATTGTGCTGCTATAAACATGGGTGCACATATATCACTATGGCATGATGTTTTTAATTCTTCTGGGAAAATACCCAGAAGGAGAGTAGCTAGGTTAAGTGAGACTTCTAATCCTACTTTTGTGAGGAATCTCCACACTGATTTCCACAGTGGTTTCACCAATCTACACTCCCACCAGCAGGGGAGAAGGGTTCCTTTTTTCCCACAACCTCTCCAGCATTTGTCACTGGTTGATTGCTTAATGACAGCCATGTTTTGTGGGGTGAGATGGAATCCCAGTGTTGCTTTAATTTGCATTTCTAGAATGACCAATGATGTTGAATATGTTTTCATGTATTTCTTCACCATTACTCTTTCTTCATCTGAGAAGTGTGTGTTCATCTCAGATGCCCATTTTTGGACTGAGTCTTTGAATTTTGGGGCCTGATTTCTTTTAATTCTTTATATGTTCTAGATAGAAGTCCTTTGTCTGAGGGGCAGTTGGCTTAAATGTTTTCCCAATTCGTGGATTTTTTTTTTACTCTGTTGGTGATTTCTTTTGACGTGCAAAACCTTTTCAACAGGAGATCCCAGTTGTTGATTCTTTAAAGTATTCCCCATGCAGTTTGGTTTTTTGTTCATAAACTCTCTGCCTACCACTACGTCTTCAAGATTTTTACCTACCTTCTCTTCCAGTAGACTTAGTATTTCTGTCTTAATATTTAGATCTTTGATCCATTTTGACTTTAGTTTAGTGCATGGAGATAAACATGGGTCTAGTTTTAGTCTTCGGCACATGGAAAGCCAGTTTATCTAGCACCATTTATTAAAGAGGCTCTTTTTCTTCCAGTGAACATGTTTGGCCCCTTTGTTAAAGATAAGGTAGCTGAATGTGTTTGTAGTTGTGTCTGCATCTTCTAATCTGTTCCATTGATCTTTAAGTCTTTTTTTGCCAGTACCATGCTGATTTTATCACAGTAGCTTTGTAGTATAATTTCATTTTGCACTTGTCTTGACCAGTTTCTTTGTTCAGAACAACAACAACAACAACAAACCAGAAACAACCTCTAGAAGGAAACCTCAGAACCCCAGGAACCAGTAACATTATGATAGTTCAGCTTAGGACTTTCTGATTTATGGTGAGTTTATCAGAACATTGTGTCATCATAAGTTAAGGATCATCTGTATTAGTAATTCACAGCAGTAAAATAAAATTTAGAATACAATTCCATTTACAACACCAAAAGTATAAAATAAGTAGGAACAAATTTTATGAAAACATATTCAAAATCTATCAACCCAAACTACAAAGTTTTATTAAATAATTCCAGAATTTCCATTTATTCTTTTTTATAGATCAAATTCTTTGATGAGATTCTCCATCTTTCCCTCTATTTTCTGTGCAGCATTTTTTACTTTAAAAAGAATTTTAAAAATAACAAAATAGCAAAAACATAGACAAAAACAAAACAACACAAAAACAATAAAACTGATACAGGGTTTCAAAACACAACGAAAGGAATTAACAGTGGTTGCTATAGTACATATTGTTACCCTCAGCAAAGTTGCTCATATTGCCAGATGTAAGAATGCAAGGTTGATCAAACCATTAACAAGAATAAAAAATAATAAAAACATCAGAAATGATAGAGCTTCACTAATCAAGATGGTAGGAATTCACCAATGGTTGTTATATTGCATATTGTTGTTTTCAAATTAGTTGTTCAGATTACCAGATATAAGCATGCAAAATTGGTCAAAAAATTAAGCACTAACTGTTCCTTTCAATAAACCAACACTCACATATGAAAAATCAGATAAGCACTCACAATTGTAACGGGGGACCTCAGCATCCCACTCTCACAAATAGATCGACTAGACAAAAAAAAAAATCAAAAAAGAACTATCAGTGCTGACCCATTATATCCATGCCCTCAACTTCCCGGTGATCCCACCAGTGACCATTCCGCAGAGACTCCCGGCCTGGGCACGCACGTTCTCCTTCCTGTTCAGGGAGTTGCAGGTCCCACCTTGACCTTCCCAGAGGCTGTGTCAGTGCTGCCATCTGATGGCCGTTCGATAGACTGCAAATGATAGAGGGACGAACAGAGACAGGCCTGACTGAATATAAGGTGAATGCTTACATTTTAAAAATTCATTACAATAAAAAACACATTGCCATTAACCCTTCACTTATCCCACCATTCCTGCCGCTTTCTGAAACAGTTTTGGCAGTGCTCTTTCATGAGCATGTTTAGGAAGGTGTGATACAAGATATGAGGAATGCGGCCACCAAGGGCCGTCCAACAGAAAGGCCGGCTCATAGGAATATTACTGTGTCTTCATCCAGCATAACTCAGAGGGTCTGGCGCCTGGCAACTTCTGACTCTTCCCCCCCAGTAAAAATGACCATGGAAGCTAAACATTTTGAATCAGTTCAGGATATTGAGGCAGCCAGGACAACACAACTAACGAGACGAAAGAAGAGTTGCAAAACTGCTGCAGAAAGCAGCCAGCACAGCGGGATATGTGTGTCTGAGGGGGGTTAATGGCGGTGATTTTTACTATAATACATTTTTCAATGTGAACATTCACTGTGTTTCTTTATCACACATCATAATTGGCAAAGAGAAAGTGCATATTTTGTGAACAAGATTTTGGAAAGCGGCCCCAAGGCAAACTGGAATACACACACACACACACACACACACACACACACACACACACACACCCTGCAGGACCATCTCAACAGAGGCAGTGTCAGAACGCAGAGGGAAGGCCCAGGGAAGCGTCCAGGGACCAGCCTTGATCCAGCCCCAGCTGGGTTGTCAGGAGCTGGGGTAGAGAAAAAGAAGACCTAGAGACTTGAGGGGAAGAGGAGGGCGAACCCACTCTCCAAGAAAATTGGTGACCCAGCTCTGCTGCCACAGCTGTCTTCCTAAGTGCAGCCCCTCCCCTAGTGAAGAAGGACTCGGAGATGGGGTGACATAAACTTTGATTCCCTCAGTTATGGCAGGTAACAGTGCTGAGCATAGGTGGGCAGGAGCCGGCAGCAGGAACAGCACGGGCAGCCTGGGGCCCACAGCATGCCAGCTCTTATGCTAGAGCCTTACAGTGGCGTTCACCACAAATAGGAAGCACACCCTTGTTTGAAGGTCCTCTCAGGGTTATGAAAACTGAGACCCAAAAAGCTAAGTCATTTGCCCAAGATCGTGCAACTGACATGAGTAGCTGAGCTGGGACTGGATAAGACACATGCATTCATTCAACAAACAGAGCACTCGCTCTCTGCAGCCACTGGGCCTGTGCTTCTAGGAAGGTTGGGGTCGCAGCACCTCTCAGACCCAGAGTGCAGCCCACCTGATGCAGGAAGAATACGAAGAGGTGTCAAAGAGCAGTCCTGAAGGAGGAGAGACTAGCAAAGAGAAATGCAGGTACTGTGACATAAAACAGCACACAGGGAGGGGAGCGGAGTGAGGAGAACTCCAGCAGCACTGAGTGTGTGACAGGAGTGGGAAGAAAGGTCCCCAGGTCGACTACTTGACAAATGTTTCCTGAGCACCTTCAGTATTTCACGCCTGTGCTGGCCACCTGGACATTAACGTAAAAAGCAGATGTGGCCTCCGCTTGAAGAACTGTGGCTCAGAGGTCATAGCCTGGGCCAGAGAAATCAACACCATGGCCAGGGAGATCCCCCAGGTCCTGGGGAGCCTGAGGAGCTACAGGTACAGGGTCAGGAAGAGCCTCCCCCCAAAAGCGGCTCTCACCTCGGTACACTGTGCATAGAAGTGCTGTCTTCTTGAATAGGAAGCCAGGGTGGGGGTGTCCTCACTGAGCGCAGTCTCACTGGACGCGGCAATGGAAACCAGCTACAAACCTTGCTGGCCTTGGGGAAGGGTGGAGGTGGGAATCACAGATGTAGACCCCTCCTGTTAAAACCTTGAAGGACCCCACCACGCACTTCTTGGGCGCTCCGTACAGGCAGACTTTGCTGGCTTTAGCCCCCACTTCATGCCCAGGCACCCAAAGGGAACTACACACCAGGGTAGAGTTAGCAACCTCAAAAGAGCAGGGGTCAGCATCACTACACAAACCGGCTGTGGGACTCTGAGTAAGAACCTTCCTCTCTCTGAAAGAGCTCACCCAGGAGAATCACTGTAAGACTCCAGTGACAAAGCAACCCACACACCACACAGCAGCCCTGTCACCCTGCATCCGGTGTACGCAGTCGAGGACATCCCTTCCCAGCCTCTTGTTCCAGCTCATTAGTCCTGGGGGCTGGGGTCACCCTCTACCAGCCTCTACCTCCTTCCCCATCCTCCCCTGACCCTTTCCCCACATGCTAGAGCCCATCCTCACACCCCTACCCTGTGCCTCCAAGCCCACGGCCAGAACTGGCCAATGGCCTGATTATTCATTTAGAAAGTCCGGGTTCAGAACCACACCAGCCTCAGTGATGTGGAACGAACAGGCATCGCCAGCTGCAGCACTGAGGCTTCAAGTGTGGGCACAGTGTGTCCTGGATCACCGGGCCCATGGGCTTGCAGCTGCTTCTCACTCTTTCCATCACAGGATCTTGGGCAGTTACCATCCCTGGAGTCCACAGTGTCATGGTAAATTGGGTTCAATAATTCTCTGATCTTGCTGACACTGTGGTTATGCATCTAATTCATACAGTCTGAAATAATAATCCCAACAATGATATTATTTTTTTAAACAGCAGTGTGCAGTCAGGTGTGGTGGTGCACACCTGTAATCCTAGCACTCGGGAGGCTGAGGCAGGAGGATCATTGCAAGTTGAGGCCAACCTGGCTACAACATGAGTTCAAGACAAGCCTGGACTGCATAGTGAGACCCTGTCTCAAAAAGACACACATACAAAACAAAAACAAAGAACAGTGTGATTCATATGCTGGGTATATTTCACGTGTTTTATGTGAACTGTTTCTTTTAATGCTCACATGTCTTATTAGATAGACACATTCATTGCCCTGAGCGTACAGTACACAGGGGCTGAGTAGGGCCAGGCTGTGTACAGTCGCAGTGTCAGTGTCAGAGCTGCGCTGTAGCCAGGATGCCTGACCCAGGCCGGGGCAGCATCCGACACTAAGGCGAAATCTCTGGCTCAACTACTGCAGCAAGTTTTCCTGGAGCCTCAGACCTCAGCTGCGCTCCAGCTGCCCTTCCAATCCTTCCCTTGTCAAGGTCCCTCCTGGGCCCAAATCTCCCTGCAGCCACTCCTACAGCCTCATCCCAACACACTACCACCGTCCCTACCATCTTCTTCCTCGCTGACTTCCATGATGCCCTGTGAGAATCAAAAGCACGGACCCCTCCCTCCCAGGGACACAGGCCCAGACCAGGCGGCAGGACCTGATTAGTGGAGGGAGGAACGGGCACCACGAGGTGAAATGTCCTTGACTCCACCACCCTGCTGGGGACAGATGCTGGGATTCACTCCGGGCCTTTCCTCCTCTCTTCCCCCCGCCCCCCACTCCACCCCAAGCTCTCTGCTCTACTTCTCCAAAAGGCCAGTGTCTTGAAAGAATAAATCCCAGACACAGGGCCATTTGTTAGAGAAAACATAGGGCCAGGGCAGAAGCCACTGGGCTCCAGACCCTTTCTGAGAGAAGGGCAGTGTATCCTAAGGACCAGGATGTCTACACTCCCAAAAGCTTGACTTTAGCAGTGCAACATGGAGCCTGAGATATCCATAGGTTTAGTGGGGGCCACAAGGAAAGGACAGTAGAGGCCCAGATGCCCTCAAGTGCCATAGGACAGTCCAGTGCATGGTGGCATAACCTGTAGGCGTCCGTGGGCTGTGGTGGAAAGGCCTCTGATCTCCACACTTCAGGGGAAGAGCAGGCCTCAAACTGAAGTTCGAAGGCTTGCTGACTCTGCCCCGCCTATACTCTGTGTAGCCACCCGGTGGCAGCCGAGGCCACAGAGAGAGAGAGAGCAGCTCCTGAAACTCAGTCAAGACCGAATGGACGGACCAGCAAGGTTCAGGAAATCCCCAGGACCTTCGCTGGGAGACAGCCTGCGCATTTGTGTGTAAGTGTGTGTGTGCGCACACATGTGTGTCTATGCCCTTGAAGGTCACAGGGCTGTGGACAGACATACAGATGGTTACTCTTCTTCCTTTGTAGCACTTCGCCCCTCCATGGACTCCCCCTTTCCCTCCCCATCCTGGATGCTGGGGCTGCACGGAGGGGTGTGAGCCCATTCCTGTCTTTCCGGGGCTCCCAGCCCCAGAGCCGGAGCGGGGCACCGCAAGTGAGCAGACAGAGCCATGAGCTGGCTGGGGTAGGTGCAGAGACTGGACACTTAAGCTGGCCGTGGGTCACGTGATTCCTGGCAAGTCTCACATGCGGTAATAACACGTGTTGTTTCTTTTCCCCAGCGGTCCCAAGCTGTTACAGCCAATTTTACTAGAGAAGGAGCAGAGGGCTTAAAATGGAAGGGATCCCTGAGCTCTGAGAAGTAGACCTGGAATTCGAACCAGCGTCTGTCTGATTCCCAGGCTTAAGCCTTTGACCATCATGCACATTTCTGGGGCCTGAAAAATGGAAGAGGAGGTGAGCTGGGGAGTCCAGACCACCCCGCACCCAGATCTGTGCAGGAGGAAGGTGCTGCCCGCTCTGGCCCCAGAGGAAGCTCTGATGCTGACTCGAGAGTGGGGTCAGCCCAAGAAGACAGAAAAGCATGGGCCTGGCCCCGCCCCGGCCCCCACCCCACACCCTCTGCCTTGTAGCAGTCCTGAAGTGGAAGTAGGTAGCAGTGGGTGTCATATTTCTGCACATACGCCCCTGAGTACCAGAGAAGTCATCCTGCAACTCATCCTGGCACTCTCCTACAGCAGGAGGGTCTACGGTTAGAACTCTACACAGCCACTGTCAAAACCAGCTCCAGTCTGGAGGTTCCTTTACTATCTAAGTGAAGTCAGCAGTGCCGCTGTCTCCCTCCCCCTGTGCAGAACCTAAGGGTAGGGTTCCCTTTCCTGGGAGGCTTCCCTCTCACATGAATTTGGTGGTAACCCATTATGTTAGCCTGGGAAATTCCCAGCTTTGAGTAGGAGGGGAGAGAGAAAGGGGCACGGCCTTTCTCAGAGAGCAGAAGTCACCTTCACTTTTGGGCAGAGAGCATGTGGAAGGTTTGGGTGCCACAGGAAGTAAGGTTCCAGTGAGCCAGGGACTGGCAGGCCAAGGGGGTGGCATCTAGGCAGTTTGGGGGTGGGAGCTGGGGCCACTGGGAGAAGCAGCTGGTAACTGGGAAGGAATGCATGGGGAGAGGGACCCTGGGCGCTGAGCTCCGTGAAGGAAGGAGAACACAGGCTACAGACTAAGAGAGACAAAGAAGAGATGGGGCCAGAGACAGGGTCCTATGGGGGACGCAGCCCGTCTGGGAGGGAGCAGGAAAGGGACCAGGAGCACAGCGACAGCCAAAGCCTCCCCTGGAGGGTCTATAGGGGAGCTCTGGGCCCCTCCCTCCCCCAGGGCTAGGGCAGAAACCAGCCTCCAGC
Source organism: Dinomys branickii (assembly GCA_004027595.1). Taxonomy (NCBI): domain Eukaryota; kingdom Metazoa; phylum Chordata; class Mammalia; order Rodentia; family Dinomyidae; genus Dinomys; species Dinomys branickii. The sequence goes on along the minus strand of PVLD010002637.1, from coordinate 142,856 downwards.
CCCGCCCCCAGCCTGTGAGACCCCCCTGGGGAGTGGTTATGTTGCCCCATAGCTGGTGGGGGACCCAGCTGGTGCCTTATCAGCCTCCTCCAGAATGGAGCCCCAGCCACTCAACGGCTGCCAGTCTGAGATTAGGCCCCGGGAGGGTCATTAAGCAGCCGCCCTGGCCACGGCCCAGCCTCTTTCCCTCCCTGATCAGACCAGGCTGGCAGGTGGAAGCCGGTGATAAGGAGCGAGGGTCTTGGCTATTCTGGGGCCCGCAAGCAGTTCCTTGCTCCCAGCCGGTCAGAGCAGGAACACCGGGCGGGGATGGGGCTGGAAGGTCAGTGCCAGCCCAGGCCCTGCAGGTCCCCAGGGTTCCCACAGTCCTAGTCCTGCCCAAACCGAGCAGACAGAACAGGGAGGAGGACCGTGATCCTCTTAGAGCAGGGTGTGGGGACTCCTGCCCCAAAGCTAGGAAGGCTGCTGGGAAGTGGCCCAAGCAAGACCGGCCTGCTGACACCTCACAGGTGGCTCTGACATCCGACAACCAGGCTAGGGAACCCACCTGCACCTCCTGAGGACAGTGGAGGCGGAGGTGGGAGGGGAGGGGATGGGGCTTCAAGCAAAGAGGAGCAGGTATCCCAACGAGGAAGCCCGAAGGAAGAAGGGCGCGTCTGTGCCTTAGCAGAGGTCTGAGGTCTGATCTCTATAACAGCAGTGCCAAACCTTTAGTGCCCGTGCCGCACCAGGTTGCTTGTGTCACTGAAAGTCCTAAAAGGTTCACCATCACTGCCCTATGGAAACCCCTGTCTCCTTCAGTGTGAGTGGGAAGCCCGGCTGGTGGCTCACCTGGCTTTTCCTTCTGGTTTAATCAAGGAAGACTTTGCAGAGGAAGAGGAACCTTGGCTGGGCCAAGAAAGAAAAACAGGTGAAGTTTAAACTGGCAGAAATGGATGAGAAGTGTGAGTCACAAAAAGCCACCTCATAGAGTAGAACTCACAGAAGCAGCAGCCACAGTCCTTAAAGCCAAAGCCCAGAGAAGAGGTGACTGGCACAGGTCACACAGCAAGGCAGGGAAGGCCTACAGCAAAGATGCGGCTTCCCACTCCCTGAGCAAGATGCATCCCAAGCCCCACCCACTCCCTCTGCTGTAGGCGCACCCCATCCTGGCATCTGGGAATGCCCAGTGTCTCATGTGATCACCCCAGACAGACAAACTGCTCCCCAAGACTGGCTATCACAGAGATGAGTCCAGGGTCAGCCAGACCCTGAGTCTCCTCCTCTCCCCCTGCCTGCTACTTTGTTCCCAGAGCCAGGGCATTAGTGAGGGCTGGGTTCCACTCCAGCACTGCAGTGAGACTGGCTCCATTCAGGCGTCAGGAAAGACACAGGCCCATGTTCCACCCCACCAGGGCTGTCAGCCCTCATGCTGGCTGGCCTGCCCCTGCCTCCAGCCCAGCTGCCCTGTGGCCCACGACCTTGCAGGGTAATCCTCCAAAGCCACCATGACGGGCTTCAGAAGGTGACTGTCGTGACTCAGAAAGAAAGATGGGCCTCACTGGAAGCCTGAAGGACTATTTCTGAGCCTCAGCCGCAGACATACAAAAAGTCTTTATTTCACAGAAGGGCCATTTCCATGCTTGTAGGGGAGGGTGGGAGGCCAGATGGGAGGTGCTGAGCTGGCTGTATTTTCAGAAGGCTTTTCTGAGTTAGGTAGGAGACGTCGAAGAAGACCCGAGGGCCATAGCCAGGCCCCACTTGGGCATGATGTGTGCCCCAGCCTTGGCTGGCTGTAACCACGGGGTGTCAGCCCATTGTTTTAGGGTCCTGCACAGGGAAGGAAGTATGCGGGTGGTGCTGACGTCTGTCACAGGGGCCTTAGAGCTTCAGGTGAGCCAGGTCACATGTGGGTGCTCCGGACCCTGCCCGCCTCCTCGAGGACGTTCTCATAGGCATTCTCGTGCTCCCCAGACCTGGAAGAGAAGCAGGGGCCTGGTGCATCTTCAGGCCTCTGGTCCCATACCTGTGTCCTTGCCCCATCCTGGGCTTGCAACAACAATATCTTCCAGAATAAACATCTGAGTCCCACGAAGGCTGTGCACCTGCCCCGCGGCCTCTCCAAACACCTCCCAAATCCCACTTCCGGCTTCCTGGAGCTCCTTCTTGTCTGGGTCCCCCCTTATCCCACTCCCCAAGCTCTTTCCGCTAGGAGCCCCCTCCTAGAGTTCCCACACTCACACAGCCCTTCACTGGCCCGCTGTCCTGTGCTGAGCCCCTCGGCCCCATAACACCCACTGCCCTAGAATTGTCGCTGAATTGTCAGGTCCTCACCCATTAATGAGCCCTCTCACCAAACTGAAGCTGCCTGCTCTTGGAGCCCTGAAATCCTGACAGAGCCCTTCTCCCTAGCCCTTCCCTGCCCCATACCCAGCAGCGCCTCCTCCTGAGTCCACCCCATCCCCCACCCTGGGTCCCTGGAGCTCAGGGCAGGCAGCCCTGTCTCAGCCTCTCACCTGAAGCTGGCCACCATGGAGGAGTACCTGCCCTCTGTTCCCACCAGGACCCCGTCCACCTTGTTTCCAACAGTCATGACCATGGCTCCTGGCTCCCTAGGGACAGGACATGTCGGTAATCCCCCATCCCAGCCCAGCGTCACAGACCCTGTTTTGGATCCTGGTTCTGATGAGCCAGAGGCAGAGGCCGCCCTTCACAGATGTGCCTCTGTCTGCGTCTGGCCTCATCCCACTGGGGCCCTCAGCCTCTGCCTGCTCCACAGTGGCGGCCAGAGATGTGCAAAAAACACATCCCAAATCCAAGGCTTCTCCCCACTGCTCCCTAGCCATGTTCAGCTCCGCCCCCAGAGCAAACCGCGCAGGACTCCGCGTCTACCCCAAAGGAGCAGTAGATGGGCTCACTGGGAAACAAGTGGACCCTCCACACCTCCCGTCTTGCTTTCAAGTGTACGCCCACCACAGTACAGGCTGTGTCCCTGGAACCCATAGGCATGTCAGACCTAACATGTCCCCAACTACACTCACAGGTGCCCCCAAGTTTGCCCACCCTCTTGTGTCTCAGTGAGGTTTCTGGACATCACCCCTGTCTTCCTTCCCCTATCTGTTCGCCCAGGGCCGCCTCTCCTAGACAGCTCTGAGGCCTGTCCCTTCTCCACTTCCCTTTCGCCATCTCTGGGTCCAGACTCTGTCCCCACCACATGCTCCCTGCCGTCCATGCCTGAGGTCTGTTCTCACTGTCCACATCAGCCAGGGTCACACTCACAGGCTTACTGTTCCACCCCTACCACACAGGATAAAGGCCAAAAATCCTGCACAAGGCCCTGCTTGGCCCAAATCCTGCCTGGCCTCAACCTCATCCCCCCCTCTTCCTCCCTCCTTCCCTCCCCGATGAGCTGCTATGTTTCCTCAGTAGGTTACACAGGGCTGCTGCTGACCCCTGGCCACCCGGCCACCTGTATGACAGGAGAGGGCAGTTTCCTCAGGGATAGATGCAGCCATGACACCCGGGTCTGGCCTGACCAGTGCAGAGGACTTTGCCCTGTGCCAGGCACAGTTCGATGCTGCCCTCTCCCTCGCCCCCAGCTGACTCCCCTGGTGCTTCAGGCTGCAGGACAGACATGCCAGCTGGAAATCTCCAGGCACCATAGAGCAGGGCAGGCTGCTCAGGGCACGCTGCAGTCTGCTCCTCTCGCCTGAGGCCCCTCTGTCCTCTGACCCTCCAGAAGGAAGCCTGGCTGGCTATCCTGACCACGGATGGAAACACTGAGATTCCTAGGAGACAAGGCAGTCCCTGGAGCTCACAGAGCATACGGGACAGGCAGAGCCCAGGGCCCTTGGGCAGCACTCACGGCTCTTCCTGGCACCAGAAGTGGTTGACAGCGAAGGCGATTGCGACGAGGACCAGGAACACAGCCACTGCGATGAGACCCTGCATCCAGGGCTGCAGGTTCCCCAGGCCTGGAAAGGGTAGAGAACTGCAAGGGCGGTCCTGCCCCTGACGCCGGGGCCTGTGTGGGAGTCCATTGGCCACTGCAGGACCCAGGGAGACCTTCTGGGGCCCCGGGGGTGGGAATGAGGGCCCACTGACCCCACTGCAGCTGAGAATAAGGACAGCACCGGAAAGAAAAGTAGACAGAAGTTCAAAAAGGCCTGAGCAGCCTGCAAGGAGGGAGTGGGGCTAAGGGGCTGTGCCTGAGATCCGGGCAGCCCAGAGCCCTGCCACCTTGCCCAGGGTCACATGCAGGGCCCCCCGGGGAGTGCCCAAGCCCTGGGGTCTAAAGGGCAGCCCGCTGGACAGCTGGCCCAGGCCCTGCCCACTGGGCATCGCTGCCCTCCTCCTCTCCAGCTCAGAGCTGCCAGGCTGGGGCTGGCATCTGGAAGATCCTGTTCTGTAGCCAGAGGCTCCTCTGGGAGGAGCTTGCGAAACATGAGGTCAGCCAGGCAGGGCTTAGTGGGGTTTGGGGTTCGCAGTGAAGTCAGAGAGGAGGCCCAGGAAGGGAGCCTTGTTTGCTCCTCTGGATGCCCAGAGGACGAGGGTGAGAGACCAAGTGAGGCCCGGCCATGCATCTTTTTGGCTTTCTGACTCATGACACCTACTCTGACCCCCAGGAATTCCCAGCAGTCTTCCGGCCACTAGCTACCCTAAGAGCTCTGTCTTTCCTGGGTGTCACTGTGCTCTGGGAGGAAACAGGCTCAGAGGTAAGGGTCCCAGGAGGGAGCAGAGGCCAGCAGCAAACACCTCGGAGTCCCCCTTCCAGACGTAGTGTCTGCATCCCTAGAGCCATCCTCTACTATAAGAGGTTCAGGCTGGACATCGGAAAACCTCACTCTGCTCTACTCACACTCCTAAGCTCTCCCTGGACTTTACCCTAAATCCTTCTGTTTCCATGGGAACCTGCTCTCCTCTTGGAGCTCTTTCTGAGCCTGGCAGGTGTAGAGAGGAAGAGAGAACTGTGGAACCCTCTGGGCTGTGGCCAGGTCAGTCCAGACTTAGCAAAGTTAGCAGAAGATACACAGTGTGGTTTACCCTGCAGAGACCAGCATTTAGAGTCATTGGCCCCACAGAGGCAGTGGCGCAGGCCCAGTGCTTTCTCAGCTCAGTGATTGCTCAAGCCCTGGCAGCAACCCTGGGAGGTCCCTCCTGTTCCTCCAGTCACACCAGGGAACAGTCCTCAGTTAGCCCTCCCACGTGGCTCTGGACTGAGCACACAGAGTAAGGGGCAGAGCCTGGGACTGAAGAAAGATGGTCTGGGTCCTGTCCTTTCTTGACCTGCTGTGTGACCCCTGTAAGTTATTCAACCTCTCTTGTCCCTTCAGTTCTCCAGAGAATCTCCAAGACCTGGGAGACAGGGCAAAACAAGTATGGACAAGAGCTCAGGCGAGGGTGCCCTGGATCTGTCTCTGCCAGACCTCTCTGGACCCAGTTACCAGACCCTGGCCACAGATACTGCCTGGCAGACCTTGGGGTGTGGTGTACACACCCTCTCTGGTAGCAGCTCAGGAAGTGGCTCATTTTATGGGTAAGAAAACTGAGTCTCAGAGAGAGGCAGTGATTTCTTAAAGCCACACAGCAGGATGGCGGGAAGTGCGTGGTAGCTGAACTCCCTCCCAAGCCCAAGGGAGCAGAGCCAACGAGCGCGTCCCGCCATGGAGAGGAGGCTTGGGCCCTCTCGCAGCCATGTAGCCCTGACCCCTGCCCTAGGACCCAGCCATCTCCATGGCAGTTTGTGCTTAGGGACTTGGATCTTAACTCCAGATGCTGTCCCAGCTCCCAGAGACATTTCCCCACTGGTCCCATGCCACAGACAGAGAGGCCTGGCTAGCCCACTTCAACCCCTTCCAGTGCAGGTGATGGGGTGGGAGACACCGGGACACAAGCCCATCCTCCGGGGTCCCGGGTGCCCAGCCCAGCCCCTCCTCCCTGGAGCCACCAGGAGGGTCCCCGTCCTGAGCTACCTTGCTGACAGCTGGCCGGCAGCACTGCACTGAGCAGGCCCAGAATGACCAGGCTGAGGGCCAGCATGGCTGCAGGCAGCTGCTGGGTCTTCACTGTGCTGACGGTGTCCGGCCTCCTGGAGCTGCGCGGGGCCTGGAAGTGTTTGACTGAGGTATACTGGATCCAGTCCGGCTCTGGAGGGCAGGAGCAAGCAAGGAAGAAAGCCAGGGAGGTGGCGGAAGGAGCCAGGTGGGTGGTGGAGAAAAAGTGCCCTCCCTCCCATGGAAATGAGCTGCCTGGCCAGGCCTCCCTGGCAGGTGCCCAGCCCACTGAGCTGGCATTCGAGGCTACCCTTCAGAAATTAGCTAAGGAGACAGATCTGAGGGCCAGGAGCTGTGGGGAGAGGCCCAGACTGCCCCAGAGGCTCTGCCTAAGCTCCCCTTCCCCAGGGCGAGGCTAGGCTCTGAGGAAAGAAGTGAAACGTTGCCCCTCCACCTGAGTGCAGTGGGTAGGGCTTCTTGGAAGCTGGCAGTGGGATTAAGAAATTGGCTGGCTGGCTCAGGAAGCCTGGGGAAAACCCAAACCCAGGGAAGGCTCAAAGCTGCGCTCTTCCTTCAGAGCTTGTCCTCCTCCTCACCTGGCCCCGCCCCGCTAAACCAGACCCTGGGCCAGGTGAGGCTGAGACACAATGCAGTTTCCATGTCCTGGCCTTGCCCCTCCCCGCCACTCCCAAACCTACCACTCCAGTAGAGCACAACAGCCCAGCTGGCCTTGCCCGTCTCTGGAAACCGGGGAAGCCTCCCGCAGACGAGATCTGAGCTTAGTCAGAGGCCTTAATGCCTACCCTCAGATCTGTCCGCGCCTTCACTGGGGCAGCAGCCAGTGAATAGAGCCCAGCTGTGGAGGAAGGGCAGTTGCCCCAGGTCCCAAGGCCAAACCACAGGCAAGGAAAGCCTAGAGTAAGTCTCACCTGGCCTTAGCAGCAGGGAGGTCCTGAAGCTGGACCCCTCAGGATCACAGGGCATCACTCCAGTCCCCCAACTCAGGGCTGAGGATGGCTCAAGTACCTACTGAGGCCCAGGACCTGCTCGCCCCAACCAGCCAGCAATACAAGCAGCTGGGAGGCTAAGAGCCATGCTGTCCTCTTTCCTTCATGGGGCCGGGTGAGCAGTGCTTGCCAACAGCAGCCCCCGGGCAGTGTGTGCAGCCTGTTGCTTGTGTGGATTGCCCAACGAGACCTTAGAAAAAGTGCTTTCCAGTGATGTTCAAGTCTCTGACCTCGGCCTGTCCCAGGTCTGGGCTCCAGGCAAGTAGGTATTCAGGGTGCCTTGGAAAACTCCAGCCACAGTGTCCAGGGTTCATAGTAACTGAGTCATTGTGTCTATCTGCACCAAGGTGCACAGCAAGGAGCATGCAAGTGAGGCCACTTCTCAAAGAAGAGGGGCTTTAAAAAAATAAAAGAAGAGGAACTTTAAACGGTTTAATGTGGATGGATTTGGAGACAAGCAGCCAAAAAGTGGGTGGCCACAGCAGTGAGCTAATCCCCGTGATCCTCCGCTCGAGAGCAGGCCTGAGTTTGTGAGGGCGGCCACTGTGCTAGCTGCTCCTTAGTCGTACTCGCCCATAACTCCTACTTCCAGTCCACGAGAAAAGGGAAAGAGAGGAGGAAGGAGGGAAGGAAAGAGGGAGGGAAGAAGAGAGGGGGGAAGGGGAGGGAGGCCCTTCCCGGAAGTCAGGGCCTGAACAGGAGGCCCCTCCACAGCCTCCCTGCCCGAAGCCAGCGAACTGCCCTTCAGAGGACCTGATGGAAGCCCTCGCTATCTATAGGAGGAAGACTCTGCCCGTGGGAGTGCTCAGACACCATGACTTGGCCCTGTTGTGTGTGTGCATGTGCAGCAGCCCCATGACCAATGGAAACTGGGGTATTGACTCTCATGGTTTTCTAGGGGGACTTCGCGTGGACTGCGTGATGCCTCCCACACACGTGGATTCCTTGTCCCTCCTACTCTGGCCAGGTGTGAGGCTTTGGGCACAGTCTGGGGCAGGCACCATGCCTGTTAATAAACAGCCCAGGAATTGGTGCTTGGAATGTAAGGAATGGAATGTGACAAATATCCATGAACCTCATCCTCAGGGTTTCAGGCAGAGGGGTCATGGTCAGATCTGCATTTGGGAAAGTGAAGGGGGCCTCAGAGGAAAGGCCATCAGCCGAGGTGGTAGAAAAGCCAGGATGTGGTCTCTAGAAGAGCGACTAGCTGGGAAGTGGAGGGAAGTGACGCCTAGGTTATGTGTCTGGCTCTGGTAGCTGAGTATGGGGTGGTGGCGCCTCACAAGGAGCCAGAGCAGGTAGAGGAGATCGGCTATGCGCTTAAGGGTATTGTGTGTGCAGTGCATGGACTCTTTAGAAGGAGCCATACAGAAGGCAGCAGATTCCCTGCGTCTGGGTCTGGGGTATAGCTAGATGCAGGTACAGTGGCATAGTGATGGTAACTTGGGTGGGAGCGCATGTCATACCTCCAGGACCTGTGTGTGTCTATGTGTGTCCAGCAGCAGGAACGGAGTGAGGGCCAGGATGCAGCCCCACACACAGCATTGCAAAGGAAGAGGAGGCAGGGTGGAACAGGAAGACAAAAACCCCAGAAAAGTGGGGCTTCCCAGGAATCAAGTGAGGACAAGTGGGAGGGTAAGTCGCTGCTGTGACATCCACCCCTCCTGGCCATTGCGTCCGGGGTACAGCCCAGCCTCTGCCACCAGCACCTAATTCCTAGATCTTCCCTGGTCATCCAAACATCCTCCACTTCCCCAAACCCCTGAGGAAAGGCAAGGACACCCTGGGCAGCAGGTAAGCAAGAGGAATATCAGGTGACCGGCAGAAGGAAAACACATCTCCCCGGTCAAAGTCCCAAACCTTAGTGCGAAACAAGACGGTAAAGCAAAACAAGTTGTTCCAGGAAAGCGGAGTGTGGGTAGACAGTGGCTCTGAAGCTGGTCTTGCTCTCTGGGGGGCCTCCCAAGGGTGAAGTGGTCGTCTCCCCTGCTGTGTGGATAGTCCTGGTCCCTGTGATAGCAAGCTGAGCCCCCTTGCTAGTCTGGTTTAGATCCAAGGTCTGGACTCCAGGCTCAGCAGTCCCTTGGGGCTAGACCCTGGGTCCGCACCTAGAAGCCTTTGTTCCTTTAACGCTTATTTTCTGTCTCCTCTACCCGGCCCAGCTCTGCCTCTCAAAATCACCAAAGCCTCCTTCTAGCTAGAGCTCCTGTGATTTTTGTGTATATGGGGAGGTGGAAGTTTCAGGAATCGAACTGAGAACCTTGCGTTTAGCCAGGCAAGTCCTGCCTGGCACCAAACAGGAACGCCCCTGGTGGACCTGGGCTGTTTCCGGGAGTCCCTTTCTCCGCATCCATCTTGCATGCCATTCCATCTGCTGCCAGCAGGTGTCAGTGCCTTCTCCAATCCCAGGCTAGTGGAGGGCAGGGCCAGTCTGCAGCCAAAGATTTCTCAACTTCCCTTTCCCTTGGTGGTTTGGAGAAAGGGAAAGTGGACACTGTCGTGTAACCGCCATGCTGGGAGCAACCCACGCGGGTGCCCGGGGTCGCAATGTAGGGCAGCACAAGACACCTGAAGACTGCTATTCAGGCAGTGTTGGAGGAGGCGATGCTAAGGAGAAAGCTGGACGGTAGGACTGGGTGGAAAGATGGTGGGAAGCCGTCCAGGCAGAGAGCCCAGCCTGAAGAAAGCAAGACTGGAGAAGGGAACGCTTCCTTCACCTAGTGTTACAATCTCGGTAACATCTCCCGCGCTAGCCTGAGAGCTCCTGAAGACTGTCTCCTTCATTGCAGCAGGTACTGTGAGACCCTTTGATGGTTTCCACTGGCCTGTAAAATACTGTCCCACTTCTTCAGTGGCCCGAGGGCTGGGGGGCATGTGCCGTTGCCGTCCTGCAGCGTCATCATCTGGCCCCAGCGCCTCCTGCAACAGGGCCACCTCCTGCCTGCTCTTCTCTCGCCTGGAGCCCCCTCCCCTCCTGTGAGTCGGCAACCAGAGCCTCCAAGTCTTCTATCAAAGGTCGCTTTCTCCAAGAAGGCGTCCTTGGCTTGTCTGCTACCCCAGCACAGTCTTCCCTGCTCATCTCTTCACAGCACTGCGACAAGTTGCTGTTCAGCGTTATTTTGCTCAACTAACGTCTGTCTCCTCAGAGGGAAGGCGCACGTCTGTTGCAGACCCCAATGTGGAGCACGGTTAACTGTGCACACGTGCAACAATGCAAACTTGAAATTGAGCCTCTGTGTACACAGTGCCTGCCTCTGGTCTCAGTAAAGGCTCTGACAGGGACTGCTGAGTGAAGAAAACAGTTTAGCTCCAGTGGGGGCCTTGTTTCTCTCTCTACCCTGCAGCTGGGGGCAGGCACTGGGCCTGACTTACCTGTGTGTGTAAAGGAGAGCACACCTCACTGCACCTTGTGGGTCCCTCTCCAGCCCTGGGGTGAGGGTGTCCCAGACAGGGAACTGAACCCGTGCACCTTAGAGCTGTCCCAGCCCAGGCCAAGAACGAGGCCATTCCTGGGGACATCTGCAGAAAGTGCGCTGGCCTTTCCGTGATTCTGTTAACAGGCTATGACAGTTTTGTATTTAACAAGGTTCTGAGGAAGCAGGCTGGTGCCCAGCCCCTCTCTCGTCCTCTCAGGATTGCAGTCACCTGGCTCCCTTCAGTTAGTGATCCCTTCCTAGGGGCCTACAGACAAACCTCAATGTTCATGAACTTGGACAGGGAAAACACTAATAAATCTGTATTTCACTAACCAAAATTTACCACTTTTCCTCATTAGTTATGAAGGCCACAAACCACAGCCCTCTGTGATATTTCTCTATCACCACACACTTGCTGCAGACACAGGGATGTACCATTCAGGTTTATCACTGTGGAAGCCTAACAGTCATTGGACTTCCCATGAGAGCTTGTCATTGAGTACGTTGTAATGATGCACATAAATTGCTAGATCACAAACATAGTTTTAATTTTTTGATAACTGTATTTCAATATACTTGATTTCCTTTGAAATCTCATGTATTTTATGTTATACATCTAAAACGTTTCTTTGAGAAGGGATCCATAGGCTTCACCAGACTGTTCCCGAATTCTATGGCACAAAAGGGGTTAAGGAGTCCTGAATGCAACCTAAAGCTGCAAGGAACTGACGCTTATAATGCTTATTATAATCCTCCATCATCCTTGTGCTCTTGATAAAAGAATTCAGTCAATATGTATAGGTGGCCATACGGAAGTATAGGTAGAATGTAAACTAGATTGAAAGACATTTATACCAGGTGTGAGTCTGGGTTTCATTTTATGTAGTGAAGGATTCCACATGGGTTAAGGGAGCTATGGTGGTTATCTTGCTTATTGATATTTTTTGTAGAAGTTACTTTGGAAATGCAAATATTTTAATATTTTTCTTCAGATGACCGGAGCTCCTTTAGTGTACTTAATCATGCAAGACAGAAAAAGTTCTGACCTAAATCACAGGTCTCAGCCCAAAGCAGGGGGATCTTTAAATAATGTTGACCCCTCTCTCATAATTTAATTGCCCAATATGCTGTACTTCCCAGGTATACTCTGTGTACTGTTCTAGGACAAGACAATTCTGTATCATGAAGAATGTGTTTAATGTACAACTTTAAAATATCCGAGTGCCCTGTAGGGGTGTTTGAGTCTAAAACATAACAAATAATAATAAATGTATTATACACTAAAAGAAAAAATAAGTCCTGACTGGCTGGGAGCCTATGGCAGGGCTGCCCAAAGCAGTGCCATGTGATGTCAAGGTCAAACTTGGAGAAAGTCACAGCTCTTGAGACAGAGGCTTCCTGGAGCTCAAATCAGCTCATCCCCAGAGAGGGCCCAGTGCTGGGAGCTGAAGGGGCTGGGAGCAGCAGCTTCGAGCCAGTGTAGCCAAGGAATGCACTGGCTGTGAAGCCTGGGTCCTAGGCAACCCCCTAGGCTGGGAAGATTTATGGCCAGGACCCCCCAGTGGGGAAAGATCAATCAAGCCTCCTGCTGTCTCCTCCTCAGCCAAGAAAGGAGAGGACTGGTCTGGCCCTGGGAGCACCCAGCCAGCTGGCAGAGGGCCTGAGGCCAAAGTTTTCCCCAGCAGTTTCAGCACAGCCCTGCACCTCCCTGAGGACCCTAGGCCAGCCATGGAGCCAAGCTGGGGCACTGGCTTCCAGAATCACCATATCTTCGGGCCTCTGGGTTCATCCTGACTAATTTTTGAGCTGGGAAACTGACCCAGAAAGGGTTCACCTGAAAGCCACACTAGTAGGAGTGATAGGGCTAACCCTAGACATCCTAATGTTCAGCCTAGGTCGCTCTGTCCTTCTGCCAAGCAGTACTGGTCAATTTTTTAAGTAAAGCCCTGGCTTGTTTTCATTCATTCACTTAATTTGTGTTTAGTGCCTACAAGGAAACTGGAAATACAATAGTGAACAAGAGAGAACTTGCAAAACTCATCTGTATAACCGCAATTACACTGAATGCTTCAAAGTAAGTATATAAGCACTAAGAGTAAGTACATTGGGGTACTGGTCTGGGAGGTCAGGTAAAGGTACTTTTAAGTCTAAGGTTCATTCATTCAATAATTTATTGAGAGGCTCCTTGCTGACTGTGGATGCAACTCAGTAGTAGAGCGCTTGCCTAGCATGTTGCAAGGCCATGGTTTGACCCCTAGCACCGAGTGGGCAATGCGCCAAACAGTCCCTACCCTCCCAGAGCTGATGTTCTGGAGGGCTCAGCTAGGAAACAAACAAGCAAGTAGATACAATAGGCAGGTGGCGATGGGAAGGTCCAGGTGGGCTCAGGAGCAGGACTGCCTCAAGAAGGGGATATCAGGGATGGTTCCTGTCAGCAGTGACATTTGAGGAGAGCGAAGGTGAGGAGCGAGGTGGTCAGCTGTCAGAGACGGGAGGATTTCAGGCAAGCGCAAAGGCCCTGGTGAAGAAGGAGAGCGGAGAGCTTTCAGTGCCGTTGGAGATTGGAGGCATGACCGCAGGGAGAGGCAGGAATGGCGGCAGGACATTCCCTCACCGGGGCCTTGTGTGTGACTGTGACCTTGGCTCTTACTCCAGCAGAAACCAGGAAGGCTTGGAAAGGTTGTAAGAGGGAAAGACATGATCTGGCTGCTGGGTTGCAAAGAGAGCATGAGAAGCAAAAAGAGGAGAACCAGGAGAGTGGGTAGGAGGCTTGGCAAGGCTCCAGGCCAGAGGTGGCAGCAGCATGGGTCAGGGGGCAGCTGTGGGGCGAGGGATACGTGTGTTGAGTCTAGGTCTGTTGTGAGGGCAAAGCCTGCCTGAGCTGGAATGTGAGAGAAAGTTCTTTTTCTTTTTGAGGGGTGGTTCAGAGGATGTTAGTCTACTCAGCTGGAGCAGCTGGGATGGGGGAGACTGTGGGAGGGTTTTTTTGCGCATAATACAGAGCATTCCCGGTTTGATTTGGAGATGGTGAGTCTGGCTGGAGACATGCGCTTGGAGGAGGCTGATGCAGCCAAGAAAGCACTGCCCTGCACCCTAGGAGAGAAGAGGCTGAGGAGTGGTGGGAAGAGCAAAAAGGAAGGCAACAGGCATTGGTGGGGGATCCCCTGACTGCAGAGCTAAGCATGGTCAGGAAAGAGGCCTTGTGGCCCTTGCTAAACATGGGCTACAGAAAGGACCCAGAAGACAGATGGTGAGCCCCTCCCTCTACAGTCAACTCAGAGCCAGTTGGAGGATTTTAGGCAAGGATGTGACCTGGGCAGCCTTGCATTGCAGCAGTGTCTCTCCAGCCACAGCTTGGAGAACATTCTGGAAGGCAGGGGGCAGCAAGTGGGCCCTGGAAGGGAACCAGGAGACAGACAGTGGCAGCTGGGATTAGAGACATACATGCAGAAAATCAGAGGACAGGAGAGCAGTTTAAGGGACAGGAGAAGCCAGCTGCACAGGTGCTGGAAGAAGGGAAGGGCTTACATGAGTAGTCTAGGTGCTACCTACTTCTTGACTTGGATGTTGGTGCAAGTTTTTAAACTGGAGAAAACCAGGAGAGGGGCGAGTGAGAAGAGATCATGTACTGATGATTCACCTTCTCTAAGGATCTGCACTGTGCCGGGCTGTGTCCTGAGCAGCAGAGCCCCATATCCCTGCCCTCAGGAAGCGCAGGACTTAGTGGGTGAAACAGGAAGTGAGCAAGGAGCCAGGGATGCTGCGTTCTGGTGCAGCCTGGGTGACGTCTCAGCACCAACTGTGACGTTTTGGTCTGGCGTTTAGGAGAGAGACCTGAACTGTAATAGAGGCTTGGAATTCAATTGCTTAGGGATGGAAACTGAGGCTTTGGTCAGGGGTGACACAGCCCAAGAGAGGAGAGTGAGGAGCCAGGCTGGGGCCCCACCTTAAGAAAGTACTGCCTAAGTGGACAGGGAATGGGTCCTCTCACCTGAAAGGAAAACACAGAAGCATCACAGATGCCCATCAGACCACTTAGCATACAACAGCAAGCATCAGCCGGGCCTCACACATCAAGGCATCTGGAGCCAGGCAACTGACTTTACTTCGTCCTAACTAAAAAGTGTTCCTTTCGCTTGATACTAGCTTTGCCATATGTCTATTAAATATCATATCTGGAAAAAGCATGCCTATATCTGGTTATATGTGCAATCATTTTCAATATGACATTATATAATGTAACAACCATTGTTAATATCCTATCACCATGTTTTGAAATTCTGTACCATTTTATTGCTCTCTATGCTGTTTTGTTTATGTATGTTTTTGTTATATTGTTTTTTTAAATGAAAAAAAATTATATGTATATATAAGGATAGCAGGAATAGTGTATTGCTGATGTCTGTGGTTCATTGAAAGGAACAGTCAATGCTTAAAATTTTCTTTTTTACTGACCAATTTTGCATGCTTGAATTTGGTAATCAGAATGACTGATCTGAAAACCACATTATACAGTATAAGAACCATTGTTGAACTCCTACCATCTTGTATGATGAAGCTCTGCATCATTTCCATTTTTTTTTTACTTGTTACTGTCTTTGTTTGATTAATCTTACATTCTTATGTCTGGTGGGCTGAGCAAATTTATTGAAGATAACAGTATGTAATGTAGCAACCATTGTAAATTCCTGTCATTTTGTTTTGAGGTCATGTATCATTTTTTATTGTTTTGTCAGTTTTTTAATTTCTAAAATAAAAAAAAATTTAAATATCTGGAAAAAGACACATTTCCAGCCAGAAGAGGCCTATACTTGAGGGTCTCTCTCTCTCCAGGTATCTGTGGAGGTTTCCCAGACCAGAGAGAAAAGTTGTGCCTTGTGCCCTCTGACCACATGGAGATGCCGAGAGTCACAGGAAGGCTGGGTTTTGTTCAGTGAGAGAAAGAGATACCTCACAGAATTGCCTAGTAATGTGAGAGATGACTCCCAGAGGCGGTGAGCCCTCCATAGTTAGGGATGTGCAACTAGGAGCTTTAAGCTTGCAGAGGGAGGTAGAGAACAGCAAGGAGCAGGACCCAGTGGGGGAGGGGGAGTGGAGGGGGAATGGACCCAGTGCTGGAGTCCCTAAGGCCAAGAGTAGAGTGAGAGGTCAAGATCTTCACCTGCCACCAGCTGTGTGACCTGCCCAAGTCTCTTCCCTTCTCTCAACTTCTGTTTCCCAGGTAATTCTCCACCGGATTGCCCACAGGATGGTACATGTGAAAGCCCCACAGCAGTAGGTACTTGGTAAATGTTACAAGCACCGGATCGAAACTGGGTGTCCAGTGTTTGAGCCACACTGGTCTGTCCTAAAGCAAGCCTTTTTCATGGTAGCAGCAGGGTGGGAGAGGTGTTACAGGTCCATGGTGCCAACCAAAGGTTAGCCTCTTCCTTCTCAGTCTAGCCGCCCCACGCATTTGTTCTTTCATGCTTGGAGGTTTCCTCTGAAAGGTTAGATTGTTTTCCATTTTCTTCCTTTTTTGTTGCTTTTTGTTGTGCTGGGGAATAAAGCTAGGGTCTCCCGTGTACTGGGCAAGTGTCTGATCCCCAAACTCTACCCCAGCCCCTCAAACTTCAACCTCTAAAGAGAGATGACCTCAAAAAGCTGGAGCCAAATGTAAAAATAAAACAAAGTGGAAGTACAGACTCAAATTAAGAAAACACAAATTTTAGAAAGAAAAAGGAAACACACTAAAACATGCGCTGGCTGAATCGGATGAATGTGTATATGTATGCCCTTTTTCCTTTCTTCTTCTCTTTCTGTTCTTTCCAGAGCTTTTGTAATGAAGAATGTTGGGGGAGGTAAGTTCGTGCTTTACAAATAAAATAAGCATACATGAAAGGCAATATGAGGTCACTTTCAAAAAATTTTACTACATTCTGAAATAACCCAAAGTGAACCCAGAGTGTCTCCTTGCCAGAGAACTTGCCCTGGTGGGGGCCAAGTGTGCCAATTTGCTGGCCAGTGTGGCAGCTAGCTGCCTCCTGAAGTGCTGTGCTACAGAGGCCTCGTGAGAGCCAGGACACCGGAAGGGGCCTCGGCGCTGCCCTCCAGCTCAGCATGGTGATAGAGACCAGCAGCTTTGAAATACTCTGCGCCAAATTCATAACTAACTTATTGTTCTCAGTGTGAGGTGAATACTGCATCCCTATTTGATGGGCATGAACGTGGTCCTAAGAAATTAAACTCAAAAAGGGCCAGGGATATAGCACAGCTGCACAGCACCTGCCTGGCAAGCACAAGGTCCCAAGTGTGATTCCCGGTATAAAGAAAAAAAAGATAAAAAAGAGAGAGGGAAATTAAACTCGGGAGTAAGTGGATCTGGAAGCTTAATCCAAGTTTATCTGATTTCGAATATCTTCAGCACTTCATGGGGCTCTCTCCTCACATAAAAAAAGAGATAAATTACGGAAAAACAGAGAGGGCTATGCAGGAGGTATGCAGTTTACACCTCATATAAAGAGTCATTAAATTCCCCTGGGGGAAACATAAATCAGGGAAGCCTTCCCAGGAGTGACATTTGAGTTGGGCTTTGAGAGCTGAGTAGGAATTTACCAGGACGTAGCACACCAATCTGACAGAGTGGGCGTGCAGCCAATATTTTTAAAATTAAATTAACTCATAAAGATATCAACTGAATTTACACATACAGCAACACGGTGTTGGAGACTTGCTTCATAGTGATCCCTGCGATTGCTGACACTGGGTATGGATTCATGCCGTTTAGTATATCATTCTATTTTCAAACACGTGTGAAAATATCCATAATAAAAAAAATTTAAGAAAAAAATTAAAGCCCTGAGCATTCATTTAAACTATAATTTCATCTCTTCCAAAGATTTTTGAAAGCTAAAGGTGATTATCCTGGAGAGGTTAAGGCGAGAGGAGGCAAAGGAGAGCGGTCCTGTGAGTGCAAAAGAAGGAACCACAGCAGCGAGGTGTGGTTAAGGCTGGAGCTCTCCTCCCGGCAGGATGATTCAGTGATTTTTGCCTCCAGGGTTGCACTTCATCTCTCTGCACATGGGGATGACACCAGCGACTCGGCTTTGTTGGCATCCTGGGTGAGGCGAGCACTGGGTGCAGGCACTCAAGCAGTGGCTCCGACACCCGCCCGTGTCCGCATCGCAATCGGGCGTCACACACCGTCACCACACAGGAACGTCCAGAGGTTAGGCTCTGGGCCAGCCCATGACCCTGAGCGGTGTCTGGAACTGGACTGTTAAGACCTCCAAGACTGAGCTCTGTGGAAAACTGGACGGCTCCTCCCACCCCTGTCCTGCTTCTCTATCTCCGTCCTCCCACCTCCTCAGACACGAAACCCTTGGAGTCAGCTTGGGCTTCTCTTGACGCGCCTGGGGTTGGATCCATCAGTACATCTTGACTCCTAAATATATCCAGACTTCCAGTACTTCCTAACACCTCCACTGCTCTGCTCTATACAAGCTCCTGACCCATTACCAGGCCTACTGAAACAGCTGCCTAACGTTGGCCTAGGCCTGCATTCAGTCTGTTCTCAATATGACTGCCAGAAATGTCAGCCAGATCCCCCTTTCCCTCCCCATGCCTCACCTTTCTCTCCAGTACTGGCAGGTGAGCCCAGTGCTTCATGCCGGGCCAGTACTCTGCCACTGAGCACTACACCTCCAGCCTTTCTTACTTTTTATTTTGAGACAGGGTCTGCCTTGAGCTTACAATCTTGCTTGCTCAGTCTCCTGAGTAGTATGAATCACAGACAGGTGTACCACCATTCTTAGCTAGACCAGGTGTTTTGTTTACACAAAATCTCTTTGCTATCTGGTGGTGATCCGCACTCTGGGCAGGATGGGGCCTCTAGTCACCAGTCACACTGTCCCAGCACTGAGCAGCTCACAGTCAAACAGAGAAGGGGCCAAGTCTCCAATGTGGACGCGTAGCGATCAGCAATCATCTGTTTTGGGAAAACAAAAGCCCACATCCTCACGATGTCCTAGAGTCCCTCCATGGTACCTCTGACTCAGCCCCCACTCCTCATTCCAGCCGCCAGCCACCGAGCTGCTCCCAGTCTATGCCGCAGTACCTGGGCCTCCAGGCCTTTGTGTGGGCTGTTCTCGCTTTCATTATCTCTTTTCCCACACACCCTCCGGGCTTCGCTGCCTGGTCTCCCCCAGGTCTTGACTCCATGGGGCCCTCCTGTTCATCCCTTCTAAAGTTACAACACCCACACACATACACTCTCATTCCCCCTACTTTCATTTTTCTCCTTGACATTTACTCCCACCTAATTTATTTATGTTTATTCTCTATCTCTCCACCAAAGATACAATCCCCATAGAGCAAAGCCTGCTTTGTTCTTTGCTGTTTCCAACTGAGGACAGTAGGTGGTATGTGACAGGTCAGGGGTGGCTGTTGGAGTGGTGAACCCTAATTCATGGCCACTCTGATCACACCAGAGGGGCGGGGCCTACCTATCTCCCAACCTTCCCTGCACAGGAAGGGTCAGGGACGGAGGCCACAGCTGATGGACATGGACCCAGAGTCCTTCCCTACTAGAGAGGGTGCAGGAAAGACACCACCTCTGGGCGGAAAGCTCAACTTAGGAAGCTGTTTTGTGCTGGAGTGTTAACCTTTTGTATGCCATGAACCTCCAGGGCAGTGTGGCAAAGTTTATGATCCCTTTTAAAATTAGTGCCAAAAAGGGCAGAGAATAAAATGTACAGAATTATAATGAAAACCAATGGTTTTGAAAAACTATTGTCAAAGTATCTTTAAAAATGATGGTACAAAGCCAGATGTGGCAGTGCACGCCTGTAATCCTAGCACTCTAGCACTGGGAGGTGGAAGCAGGAGCATTGAGAATAGCCTGGGCTACATAGTGAGTTCAAGGCCAGCCTGCACTACAGAGAGACCTTGTCTCAAAAAAGAAAAAGTTACGATGCAGTATGTGTGCCTTTTTATCAATGGATTGAGTAATAAGACCTAGCAACTGGTCTGATATGAACCATAAATACAAGATGGGAGTGGTCCTAAATAACATGTCAGGTCATCTACCATGACCAAAATGTGACGCCCACTGCCTACCAGTAGTGTCAGATGCTGCAGATGCCACTGATCCGCTCACCTTAACAAAGGAAAAAGCTCAGTTCTGGCCAGAGGTTGATGAAAATAAAGGTGGCATTTTTTTTCCATTCCTGTTTATTATTCTGCCTGAATTCTCTACTCAAGCTTCTTGGTTGTCCCTGGGCCCGAGTTTCGAAAGCTCTGCTCTAGAGGAAGCCTGGAGCAGGGCTGGGAGACTGAGTCCTCATCTCCCCGGGTGACCTTGCACAAGTCACCCATTCTTCCCCATCTGTGACATGAAGGAAGCTAGTGATCTACTTGTGTTCTTCCATCCTGGGGGCTGATGAGATCACTCAGCAGATATTTATGGAGCACCCCTTTGCTATCTGGTAGTGATCCGCACTCTGGGCAGGATGAGGCCTCTAGACACCAGTCACACTGTCCCAGCACTGAGCAGCTCACAGTCAAACAGAGAAGAGGCCAAGTGTCCAAAGTGGATGCATAGCAAGCAGTCCCCAGACATGGTTCGAGGCGCTCTGCGAGTTCAGAAAGAGGAAGGACCCCACTCATGGGGGGACCAGGAGACCTAGCATCAGAAATAGTCTCACAGATCTGTTCTCGGCAGTAGGAGTCTAGAGGGACATCTCAGATACAGCAAAGGCTTAGTGTAGAAAAGTAAGGGAAGAAGGAGAGAGAATGCTGTGGGGTCCTCCATGCTGCTTGGGACTCTCTAGGACCTCCCCGGGAAGCACAGGGATGGCATGGAACCGGCTTGTTTCCCATCCCTCTCCACCTCTGAGCCATCAAAGTGAGTGACGGCGGGCTAATCAAGGCCACTTTGGTCTGAGGAGGGCCCCTTGTCTCTCTCTGAGGACTCTCCAGCCAGGACAAGTGCAGGACAAAAGCGCGCCTCCCCCCTGGCCTGCAACTGGCCTCATTAGCATCCTCCAGAAAGCCGCCAGCCGGCTCCCTGTCGCCCGCAGCTGCAGCCCGGCAACTGGACCAGCCAGCCACCTTTGGCTGAGCCCCAAGCCGGCAGATGTGGACCCTAAAGGGCCCTGTGGCCAATACCCTCCCCCACCCCACTCCCACCCCACCAAAAGAGGCAAGCCAGGCAAATACTCTGTCCTGCCCAGCCCTTTGTATTATGACACAGAAGCTGTAGCAGCTGAGAAAAGCAAAGGAAGGGGGAGAAGCATCCAGTCCCTGACCAGCAAATCCAGAGGACAGAGACACTGGGGGCGGGTCTCTGAGATCTCAACTTCTACCTCCGACTGTACACAGAGAGCAGAATCTTAGCAGCCCTGACCAGGCAGTCTGACCAGGCTCGCATCGAGCTCAGACTGCTGCTTTAAGAATGCACCACTGCTGACAGTAGAAGGCAGGCTGTTGTTGGTGGTACTCAGAAGTCTTGAGCAGGGTAAGGCAGGTAGCCTGTCAGAGCTGCTAGGTCCCAGGTGGTCCTGGGAGAGATTGACTGGGGCTTTGGGGCTGGGAGTGCCTGTGTCTGTCTGGATCCCACCTATTCAGGGGTAATGGAAGGGGGCGTGAGAGTGATGGGCAAGCCTGATAGCCCATTGAACAAACAGTGGCAGGGGGATTGCGGGAGAGCGGGGTGGAGCACCGAGAGACAAGCCTCGCAGCCAGCCCGTGTGGGAACAGCCGGAGGGCAGAAGGCTCAGCCATCCCCCCCCACCCCAGATACCCACAGAGCCTGGGACCCAGGAGCACTGTGGATCCCAGGATGCAACGGGGGAGCTGGGAAGTGCTGAGGACCCTGCGTCCCAGAGCTCAGCTGGCCAGGTTGTCACCAGGCATGGGGTGGGAAAGGGTTTTCCAACCCAGTCTCGCAAAGGCAGGGGTCTTTGGGGACTTTGTCATGGGATGGCACACTGGAGGGAGCCACACAGGGGGAGTTGATGCTATTGTCAGGTCACCATCTGCGTGACTGAAACTGAGTCTGGAAACACTGAGATCCCCCAAATCAGAGAGCTCATGAAATAGCAGGCAAACCTCTTATCCCCACACCCTATACTTTGGGCCAAGGCTGTCTCTTGATTTCTGCTCAGAGCAGCCCCAACTGAATGGTATGAAACTGTTCAGTGCCCTCAATACTGGACACAGCGGTGTTCAGGGGTTAGCTGCTGTTGGGTGAGGGGCTAGTTCCCCAACAGCCAGGGTTAGAATTCTTGCTGAGTTTGTCTGAGCCACTTAACTGTGAACTTGACCTCTCTGACTGTGACGTTCTTCATCTGTAAAATGGGAGTAAGGATATCTGTCTTGGGGTCATGGGAGGAATCAGCTGTTGGCATAAACTGCAGAACACAGCACAGACGATACTTACCCTTGGGGATTCACGTCCTCTTTCTGAGCTCCCTAGACCAGGAAGAGGACCCTGCTCTACCTGAAACTGCTCCTCATGAAGTGTATGTACAAAATCTCATCACTGATACATCAGCACCTTCTTCACCTCGCTCTGGGCACAGGGGGCTGGCATTTTCCTAGGAGTAGAGTTGAACTGCAGGATGAGTGAATATGTTGGGGAACTATACTGTGGGGAAAGCCATTGGGACTTGGTTCTAGGGGAACTCAGCTCCCTAGAGCCCCTTGTTTTCCAGTCCTGGGGCCATGCAATCACAGCTCTCTTTCTCACAAACATAGCCAGGCCTCTCTGACTGCAGCACCAAGACACCTTCCTAGCCTCTTGCCAAGCAGGGCGCCATGCTGCATGACATCAACTCTCTGCCTCCTGCTTACTGTCCCTGCTTCCAGTGGCTCCTCCGCAGCAGCTAACCTGAGGGTCCTTAACAGAGCTGTGACCATCCCTGACCTGCTCACAACCCTAGGTGGCTTCCTGTTGCCTGCATGGTACGCAAGCCATTCAGCGACCTCGTTGTCCTAATCCCTCTCCAACCCCAACACTTCTACCACACGCACCTCATCAGCCACAAAGGAAATCCAGCTCCTCCCAGAACGCCGCCTCTGTTCACGTCATACTCACTTCCCAAAATGCCAGTCCTCCCTGCACATCTGACCCAGACTGACAAATTCTACCCATCTGTCAAGAACCGACTTTGTCCAGGAGACTTTCCATGACTCCTCTGTGAGTCACACTCGGCTCCCATGGGCAGGCACACTTGACCCTAGGGCAGCACTTAACACATGGCTTATGGATCTAGTTCCCCAGCATTGCCCAGCCCAGCAAAGGAAACAAAAAGCGAACAGCAACTCAGTGGATGAGACTGAAGCTATATCGTTTAATGTGGTAACCACCAGTTACATGTGGCCTTTTGCATCTACGTCTATCCAAGTTAAACAACATTAAAAATTCAGTTGCACTAGTCACACTATAAGTACACACAAGCTACATGTGGCTAGTGAATCTCCACTGTGAGTCACACTTGGCTCCCATGGGCAGGCACACTTGACCCTAGGGCAGCACTGAATCTCCACTAGCCACATGCAGGGGACAGGACAGATACGAAATGCTTTCATCACCCCAGAAAGTCCTGTGGCAGCACTGGCGTAAGGAGGCCGGTGGGGCACCAGGAGACCTGGGCTGCACCTCCACAGCCTCACTCCTAGTTCACACTGAGGTCAGACAAGTCCCTTGCTTCTCTGCGCTGCAGTTTGGTCATCAGCGCAGCCTGTCCCACACCCTGTGCAAGGCCAAGCCAGGCAGAGCTTCACAAAAACTTTCGATTGATTCTGTCACCCACTGCTTTGCATCGGGCCCATGTGGACCTGGGGAATCGGTTGGACAGATGGAATCTGCTTATATGGAGGCCGAGGGAACTGCCTGACCACCCTCAAGTTCCAGCAGCTCTGGCTAAAAAAAAAAACACCCAGGGTCCAGAGTTTGCCCAGCAAGCCTCC
This sequence comes from Dinomys branickii, assembly GCA_004027595.1. Lineage (NCBI taxonomy): Eukaryota > Metazoa > Chordata > Mammalia > Rodentia > Dinomyidae > Dinomys > Dinomys branickii. Next base: position 119,510 of record PVLD010002637.1, on the reverse strand, counting down.
CAGGAAGGCAGCCCTGCAGAGAGCACAGCCAGCGTATATCTCTCCATCGGCTTCAGCGGGTCTGCGTGGGCTTTGGGACCCCGCACTCATTTTTCCTGGACCCAGAGGAGACACAGGCAGGGCCTGGGGGGAGAGGCAGCTGCAGGGGGTGGTCTACATGGGAGGGAGGAGTGGAGAGTGGAAAGTCAGAACCGCACTATCAGCACTGCCTGTCCTCCCCACTTCCTCTCTTCGAACGGATCACATCCTGTTATTGTGTGGACAGAGAAGGCCAGGAGCTGGGGAGGGAGGCAGGGCTCCGACCAAGCAAGTGCAGCAAGAAAGCAGGAGCCAGAGGAAATTCCACAGGGACACTTCTAGCTCCACTAGCAAAGCAGCCCGGCCCTACCTGGTCCCAGGTGACAGAGGCAGGAGTACAGGATCCTGGGAGGACAGCGTGCCCAGAAGTGCTTGCCTCTGCCACTAAGGTGCTGGGGCCCGGGGTAGGAAATGGCGCCTCCTCCAGGAAGCGCTCTGTAGCCTGCTTCTCCTCAGGCCCCTTCAGTCCTATAAACTCTCGCTCAGGGCCTGTATGGTCACAGCTCGGTCTCCCGCGGCCACTGCACTTGCCTTCAAAGTTGTACTCTCTGCACTCTATGTCCGCTCATCCACTCGGCATATAGGCCCTTACAGAGAGGGACGGGGTGGACCCCTGCTGCCTCTCTAGCACTGCTGAGCAAGGGGTGGCCTGAGAGAAGTTTTCCTGCTGGGAGATCAATGTCCCTGTGTTCCCTCTTTCTCTCTTCTGCCATTCCCAAGGGCAGCCCCTATTCTGATCCCACTCCCAGAAATAATAAGGGGCACTTTCCATAAACCACAAGCATTTTCCTATATTATTTTGAAATCCTATGGCAGCCCTGGAAGGTGAATGTTAAGGATCTTCACTTAGCAGATGTAGAAAATGAAGCTAAGAGAGGTAAAGACACTCACCCCCAAATCGCTCAGCCCGTGCACTAAGCAGCAATGCTAGAACTTCAACCCAAGGGACTGTGGCCCTAACGGCCAGGCTCCTTCTGTAGTGCACCTACCTTTCCCACTCACACCCACCTGGGCCCTGATCTTCCCACTGTGAACTGTGCTACGTCTCCTGCTCAGGCATCCACTGAGCCTGTCCACCAGCTGGTCTGCTATTCCAGGCAAGCTGTCCACCTCTCAGCAAGATATCCCTGGTCCTGGGCAGACCGCTGGGGCAGCTGAGCTGCTCTCCCCTGGCAGCAGAGTGGCACCCATCTGCTCTATGACTACCAACTGCTTATTTACCGTCTCTTCTTCCTTCCCAAGGAGCCTGGAGCACTGGCTCTGGATACAAACCTGATTTGTGCTTCCTCAATGTTCAGGACATCGCAGGTCTCTGTGGTCAAACCCTTTTCTTTCTCTAGGCTCCATGTCTTCCTTCTCTGGGTGATCATCACACACCATTTTCCTTTATCATACTCAAGACTGCCAAGCCTCTGCTGCCGGATACACACTTGCCAAGCTCACACAGACAGTGGGGGTGGGAGGGCCAGTGCTGGCTGCTGGGTACAGTTTATTGTTTTGCAAATAGGGAAGAGGTTGGTGGACCAGCAAGAGGAAGCCAAGCTGCTATGAATGGACCAGATAAACACCACCCCGGGTGTCAGCATCCTGCCCCACTGGGCCTAGGGTGATAACCAGGCTGCTGCAGCTCAGCCCCAGAAAGCAAGAGTCCTCCCCACTCTGCCTTTCTAGTAAAGAGCTCAGGCCAGAGACAATAAGCACAGAAGCTGGGTTTCAGTCAAGAGGCCCTAGAGCAGGCATGACTGTGCAGGAAGGGTTCCCCTCCACCAGTCTCCACTCCCTTCCCCTCTGGCTTCAGGACTGAGGTAGGAGATGGCCTACCAGCAATTCTTCATTCCTTCAGGGCTAGGACAGTAAAAGGAATCTGTGTCAGGTGCACCCTCCATGCTGGGGCAAAGGGTGCTCTCTTCCTCAAGGTTCTGTTTCAGTGGCCAAGCAGATGGGTAGACAAACGTTAGACAGCAGAGTTGAAGGGGTCACCATAAAGGAAAGCATGTGGGGACAGGAGGCAGCCGGCTGCATGGAATCAGGGCTGCTTCCTCAGTGTTCAGAACAAGTCAACCAAATGAAGGGAAGAGAGGCGGAGTGTGCTATTCCGGGAAAAGACACAAAAGGTGCCAAAAAACCTGGAAGGTCACAGAACAATAAAATAATGCAGTTTGGAACAGGATGGAGGATAATTCAGCAGGGGCAAAAACAAGGGAGAAAACAAGGCCAGGCAGATCAGCGGGGCTGCTGTGGGCAGGGCCCTTCCATTCCGGGTCAGAGGCCCTAGCGCCTCACAGCTGCTGCTGTCCTGGGAAGCAGGAGGCTTGGACCTGAGCTGCCTGCCCGTCACCATGGAACGCAGGGCTCTGCAAAGCCTCTTTCTCTCTAGGCTGTCTCCCCATCAGGGCGGGTGGCTACTATTCCAAGTCCCCTCCAAGGGCCAGGCCAGCCTAGAGTGTCTATAACCTCCACAGAGTTCAAGGGCCTTTCCTGCTTTGTGATGTGGGACACCTCCGCCCTCCTGGGGGAAACCCTTCCGGGCCCAGCTGCCCCTCTCTCCTCCATCTTCAGGCCAGGACCAGCTGTCGGCTGCTGCCTCTACCCTTTCTCACCTGGTCCTCGAAGGTCTGCATGCTGCTAAACCCAATCAAGATGTTCTAGTCTTTTCTTGCATGACCACTCAGCTGTGTTAACTTGGCCAACCACTTCCTCCACCACAGATTCTGTACCGTTCTGTTAGTCTTCAACACTTCTCTTTTGTCACAGCAGGTCTCTTCACCCTGCTGCTCCTCCAGCCTGCTAGCCCAAGAGCCACAGACAGCTCCACAGGATCCCCCAGCTGAGGCCAAATCTCATCACCCCATCTACCTAGGCACTACTTTGCGCTGGCCAGGAAGAGGCATGCTTAGGGTCTTCCAAAAACTTGGGAGCTTCCCTATAGGCCAGAGCATGACTCCCAAGTCTGTCCTGCCTTGGCAGGTTGAAAACTCCCTGAGGGCAGGGGCAGCCAAGGCCAGAGCCTGGCAGGATGAGTATGGTTCACTGTAAAAGAGCCAAAGTTATCTGTGAGACACTCACATTCTCCCTCATAGCACAGCTTTTTGCATGAATGCCAGTTACTGGTCGCGTCATCCACCTGTTACCCACAGTTCTGGGTTTACCGTCCCCCTGATAGAATTTAAGCTCCAACAAAACAGGGATCTTTGTTTTGTTCTACGTTGCATTCCCAACCCCTAGAACAATATCTGGCCCACAGCAAGTGCTCCGTGAACACTTCTTAAATGAACTACTGAAAGAAAAAAGGACACTCAGTTGAAAGTGCCCACCCTCCTAAAGTACCTGAGTATCAAACAGTCCACTGCAGTGCAGCAGCCTCCCAAGCCTGACAGTCCCTACCACAAACCACATTTCCATTCCTAAGCCTCAAGGGAAACCTCCCAGGTTCAAAGGCTTTAGCCTCCAGCCACGAGCCCCAGTTCAAGCATCGAGTGTAAGACCTACAGCCGGTGCTGAGTGCTCAGGGGCCAGGCCTACGCTGATGCCTCACTGTCCTCAACCACTCTGGAAGCAAGTGCCCCAGCCATGGAAGCTGAGCTACCACAAGCAGGAGGGACTCGGCCAGAACTGGCCCAAACTGAGAGCAGCATGCCGAGGAAAGAGGCCCTACAGTGAGGCCGGGCAGGAGAGGAAGAGTGGGAACCCTAATGGAGAAACTCCCTCAACAGCCCCCCAACCTTGCCCTCAGGTGACCCGGCTCCCAACTCAGGGAGTCAGCTGAGTCCCGAGACACCACCACTTCAGAGTAGGCAGGTGCTGGCCAGACCTTAACATCCTAATTCTCAGGTCTACAAGCCCAAAGTGCGAACAGAGTCCACGCCCCTTTGTAAAACTTTTATTTAGAAATCTTCCCCATATAACCTTATATATATATACACACATCATCATCAACACAGGGGTTTGTTTGCTCAAGAGTCACACGCCCATTGTGCTGGCCTCTGGGCGTACCAAGGTCAAGGTACCCGGAGCAGCTACTCCTCTTCTGCAGAAAAATGCAGAGACCAATGCAACTCATCACGTACAGTACGACATCGACGGAAAGTGCTGGGCCCACTCACAGAAACTGTGCTATGTACATGGGCGGGGGCCGCCTCACGTCAGGGTCGGTACCACTGAAATCACAAGTACAACTAGACCCACCCAGGAGTCCTGCTGTCAGCTGACTACAGATGCCCTTTGCTTTATTTTTGGAAAAGGATAAAGGTTGTACCATCTTGTCATTTGCCTCTACAAATAAAACAATATGAATTCTTAAAAGATGGGATTCCTTCGACATCCATTTTTGTTCTCCTCAAAACAGGTTATACCTTTACACAGTTTCCCTTTTGTACAGACACTGCAAATATTATTCTTGGAACGTTGCCATTGCTTCCTGGGCAAGGAGGATGCAAAGAAAAGCCCAGAGCATGAGTTATGGAAGGTGAGAACAGAAATTAGGGGTCTTGTTTAATTCTTTCGATGATCTAAAGCCTCTTCCTTCCCTGTCTTGGCCCAGTGGGGGCGGCTGATGCCTTCTACATGGTCTGCCCATGTCACCTCTCTCCCACTCTCATCTCTCTCTCTCTGCAATGAGACAGAAACTAAGACAACCTGAAGAAATGAGGAGGACCTAGATAACTCAGGCAAAAATAGTTTACAACCTAAGTTACTCAGATGCCAACTGCTCAGGGCTGGAACCTTACTGCAGGATTGGTCCTGAAGGCAAAGAGCTTTATTTGGTGTGTGTTGGGGGAGGGGGCGCAGGTGTTGGGGTTTGATGACCTCACATGCTAGGCAAATGCTCTGCCTCTGAGCTACACCCTCAGCCTGCCAAAGAACTCAGTATTCTCTCAAAAAAACTTTCACTTTCACAGTTGATGCCCTATGAGACAGGCCCAGCCAGGGTATTTATGAGACTCTGACTCTTAGAAAGATACCTATCCTCATCACACTGCAGCAAAAGAAACCAGAAGCTTAAGTCCTGAGAGAAACGTGTGACCCATCTCATAAAATCCATTTGGGGCCAGGGATATAGCTCAGCGGCACAGCACCTGCCTGACAAGCGTGAGGCCCTGAGTTTGATTCCCAGTACCAAAAACTCAAAAAAACAAAAACCACTCATTCACTTGTAACTGCTTATCATTGCTAGATCAAGCTAATCGACTTAGAAGCCAAACACAGCCTTAAAGCCTAGGGCTGTTGCTCCATGTGCTGTGTGGTGCTATGTTGTGTTGTGTTGTTTATTTTTAGTTGCTCCATGTTTACAAGCATGAGACTCTTTCACAGGATCTTCTAAGCACTGGAACCAACCCTCATGCTTGTCAAAGTATAATCTTGGGAGTCTGAAATGAGCTGGAGAGTGAGAGTGCTTCAGTGGTCCCATTATTGTTCCGACGCCCAAGAAATAGACCTCACAACTTGAAGGGGAAGGAAGCAGGGACCCCCCTCTTTGTTTGCATAGGGTTGAACTCAAGGCAACCCCTGGGTGGAAGCTCAGAACATGATGGGCTTCTGTGTGATAGGATGGGACCATCACCTAGTTTCCCACTGACCTCAAGAGCCTTGCAGGAGGGAGCCACAGAACTTAGATACAATGGCAGGTACACAGAACTTCTGTGCAGTTTGTTGTATGGGACTAGAATGCATCTTAGGCAGGCCTAGTTTTAAGAAAACCACATCCCAGGCTGGGCATAGTGATGCACACCTCTGATCCCAGGTTTTGGGAAGATGAGACAGGATTGCTGTGAATTTGAGGCCAGCCTGGGCTACAGAATAAAACTCCACTTGGCTGGTGGGGAGCGGCGGGGAAGGAAGGAAGGAAGGAAACTGTCCCACTGTCAGAACTGACAGAGGAGGCAAGGAGATAGTGGTCCCCACTACAAAAAGATTCACTTTACAAAAGGACTTTTGGTAGTTATTTCTGGAAAAGATGAAGAATAAGGATTTGATTTATACAAATTTCATGTACAGCTCTGAGAGTGGGCATTGCTATTGAATTAAACCAGCCTCCCAGACCATACATAACCCTGACACCAAAAGCCGCACAATCGAGGGGTACTGAGGGTTCTGCTAAGTGAATGTGCATATGTTTGGGTCTTAGCCAGAGCCCCCAGTCACTTCTAGAAGTGGGGCTGTGTCTTGGGCCATATTGAGACCTAAAGATTCCACCAATAACAGAAGTCAAGCAGAAATTCTAAATACAAAACAAACAAACAAAAGGCATAGGACAGTTTGTGCTCAGTTCAGAAGAAAGACCAGACCTCCAGCAGACAGGCATCTTGCGGCAGGGTGCTCCCTCCAAGCACCTTGGAGAACACATTCAGCTTCAAATCTCAGCACCAACAGGTGCCCAGGAGCACACTGGCATCTGCTCAATGGCATGAGCAGTGACTGTAGGAGTTGAAGCCCACATGCCCAAAATATTTCTTGCTCAATTTCTCTCGAATATCATTTTCCCTTTCCCTGCCTTCACACAAAACCCAGCAGGGCATGTTCAAGGCTGTACTCTCAGTTCCAACAGCCTCAGGACAAGAAGGCAAGCCTCAGTACGCAAAAAGCAGAGCTCTGATCCCCAGGGTAAAAAGGAAGGGCTCCTGAGGTTTCTGACTCTCTGGCACAGGCAAGAGCAGTCTGTCCACTGGCCACCTTCCTCAACCAGGCCCTGAAGAAGGCACCTCGAGGCTTGGGAGTCCCCGCAGAAGCTGGCAAGCTGGATGGACCAACAGGGGCCTGGGTGAAGACAAGGCTCAAGAAGTGGGTAGCTATTGGGTACCTATATATTTGGACAGAAGCAGCCACTAAAGCCACCCCAGCCAATTCAGGAAGGGCTAAAGGCAAGGCAAAGGCTCCTGGATGCCTCAGGTAACAGCTGACAACCCCAGGTCCTGGCAAAGACAGGGTTCCCAAACTTCAGGCCAAAAGCAGTAACACTTAAGCCTCTTTCTTGGGAGCTTTTAGAGATTGTAGGGAGAAGGGAAACCGTGCCATCTTCAGAAAAAGTACCGACCACTTTACTCCATTTTCCTGTTCTCCTACTGAGACAGGAGTCAGAACCTCCTACTGAGCAAGGATAGCCAGGCCAAGGGTCAGTTAGGGCACCCCAAAGTTCAGACTTCAAGGGCAGTTCATCAAGAACCCACTGCCCTGCTTTTCATACCACCTGCCCTGACACCCACTATCCCAGTGGCCTAGGGGTTCCCTCCTGGCTGGCGCCGGATGGCCACAGACCCATCACCGGGGTCCGGCCCCATCAGTGGCGGGTAGGAGGGCAGGATGAAGGCTGTGGGCCGTGTGCTTGGGCGCTGGCTCCTCTGTGTAGCTGTCCGGGCTGGCTGCCCCATCCAGGGAGCTGCCGCAGCTGGAGTTGGGGGAAAGCACATCCTGCAGGAGGTCATCGGGGGGTGCGCCACCCCCTGCTCCACCCCCACCAGCCCCTACCACGGGGTCCTTGCCGGGCTTGGCCCGTTGGGTGCCCTCCTCCTCCTGGTCATTAAGCAGCTTGGCCAGGAAGTTGATGTACTTCATAGCCAGGCGGAGGATCTCATTCTTGCTGAGCTTCTTGTCTGGGGGATGTGTAGGGATCAGCTTGCGCAGCTCAGCGAATGCCCCATTCACATTCTGCTGCCGCCACCGCTCCCGGCTGTTGGTGAAGATCCGCCGCACAACTTTGGTGTGGGGACCTGGAGGTTGGAGGACACAGGTCAGGAGAACTGTCTGAGATTCCAGTGGACACTATGTCCACTGGGACACTGGAGAGAACTTTCCTTTACTCAGAAGACATTTACTCAGACTTTAAACCCAGGTAACAGATCACCTTCTGTCAACCTTCCTGATTGCCCTAGTCAAACCCCACCCATGGCCCTGCCACGCCTTCATCTCAACCGCTCTTGGGCTCTTGGATATTGTGTGTGCATGGCTCCTCCCTGGGCTGTGTGACATTTGAGGTCCAGGACTACATCATCCATTCAGGCAGTCACTCACACCGAGAGGCCTTGCGTGTTATGTAGGAAGATTAGCCCAGCACTCTAGCTATGGCTCTTGACCAGTACTCCCTAGACAAGTGCCCCTGGGGAATGTCCTGAGGCGGTCTGCACCTCGCTGCTTCCTTCCAATGGGCAGAATACTAGTGAACTGATGGTTACTCCAAGATGGTTACATGGGTCCAAAGCCTCCCACAGATAAAAGACAGAAGACAGTACCTTCTCCACTTAAACATTCAATAAACATTAGCTATTACTCTCTGTCATCAGTGTTTTACTAAAAAGCCAGGAACTGTGCCGGGCACTGAGGAATAATGGTGAGAAAACACAAGGGGTCCCTGCCCACATGTGACTTACATTTTAATGGGGATGAGAGATAATGAGGAAGAAAAGTGTTCAGGCAGGGAGTATGGATATGCAAAGGCCCTGAGGCAGGAACTGGGCAAAGCTAGCCTGGGTGTGGGTGCAAGATGAGAGCAGGCATGGTCCTTTCCCAATAACTACTGGATCCAGACCTCAGAATGTGGAAACTGGGGGTGGGATGAAGGGAGAGGAAAGGGTTAAGACTGTATTCAAGTCCCACTGCTCATTTTATAGCTAAGGAGACAAAACGCAAGACAGAGGCAAGCCTTGCCTCGGTGGTCAATCTGGGGCCCAGCTGATGCTGATGCTTTGTGGTCCCTTGTTCCTCTCTCGCATGCGCACACACACACACACACACACACACACACACACACACCCCATGTTTTCCCAGGGGGATCACTCAGCCCCTGCCATGCCTCTGAAGCTGTCTTTCCAAACCCCACAGGACCCAGCCCAGAGGATTCTTTGCCAAAGCCCAGGCCCAGGCTGGGGAAAACACAACACACATTGCACAGCTCTGCCCTGGGCTCCCTCTAAGAAATAATGTACCACTCTCAGGCCTGCAGGTCCCCAAGCAGTGATACAGGGAAGACCAGTCCTGTCCCATGATGGTGCTGGTGAGCTTGAGGGAGTTCACAGTCAGGAAAGGGACACTACAACTGCCGTTCCAGGGAGAGCCGGGTAGGCTCTGGGAGCGAACAGAGTGGGGCGCCGAGGACAGATTCCAAAGTGTGAATTCACATTAGGAGCATGGACCAGAACTCTGCTGTGGGATTTTAAGCAAACTGCTTAATCTCTCTGAGCCTCCACTTACTCATCTGTGAAAGAAACAATTAATACTGACCTCACAGGCTCGTGGGCACACAAAGTCCACGCACAAAGCAAGTTTCCAGCAAGTGGCAGCAATTACTGCTGTCACCCACCCACCCCGCACCACCCCTGAAAGACTATCTGCGGCCTGCTAGCAATGTGCTGGGTGCTGTGAGTGTGGTCAGGGATGAGACACACGAAATCTCTGTGCTGAGGAGACCCCAGTCTTCAACGGAGGGGGCTTAGTGTCCCCGAAAGCCCTATGTGTCTTCCTGACAGACACAGGGAGAAGGAGGGGTGAGTGCCTATCTCAGTCTAGGTCCTTAAACTGCTTTACCTCATGGCATTCTCTCAATAGTCTGGGAGGAACTTGTTATTTTCTCTCTATTTTACACATAAAGAAATTGTAGCCCTGGAGAAACTGATCAACAGGAACCCACATCAAGCCCTGACTCGGGGCTGGTGATGTAGCTCAGTAGTAAAATGCTCGCTTAGCATGCATGAGGAGGTCCTGGGTTCAATCCCAGCCCCACTGAAGAGAAACAGTCTTGGCCCTGAAGGGTGCCCTGGTTCCACTTCTGTGTGCTCCTGAGTTCAATACTCTGCTTCCTCCCTCTCACCTACCTGTCTGTCCATCCTCTCTGCCTCCTCCCAAGAGGACCCCTCCTCCTCTGAGCGTGTCTACCCTCTGAGGCCCTCTGGCTCCCTCTGCCTGGCCCTGAGTAGGTGCTCAGAGCATACATCCGGGGTATGTTTATGGGAAATGGCTTCCTGCGCTCCCCTCCGGACCCTCCTGCTCTGCCATTTCCTCTACCTCTCCCCTGGGAGACTCCCAGGCCACCCTCACCACAGCACCTTCTCTGGGCTGTGGAACCCTCTCTCATCAGCAGCCCGTGGTTGCCAGACTCACCCCTGAAGCTCAGTCTCCATGCGCAGCCCTTCCTACCAGCACCCAGCGTTTGGCCCAACCCTCCTGAGGCTTCCGTTTGCTTCTACAGGAGCCCCAGGGCCTGCTCAAATTCCTCAGCACTGAAGAGCCGGGCAGGTCAACCCTGGGAGGAGGGGAGGGGTCCCTAGATCTCCATCCTTCCAACCCTTCCTGGAAAGCTCAGGGCTGAAGAATATTCAACTACTACAGTCCTCGCAGTAGCCGTGCTGAGTGCCCTGTGTGGGATTCAAAGGACCAGGGTACAATCTATAATGATGTGAAGAACTCCATGTCTCAACACAGAATGGGGATCAAGGGGGAAGGGCCCCCCAGTGTAGGACCTAGGAGGAGACCCTGACTCTAAAGACATAAGGAGGGTTGGTTCTGGGATACCTGAAGGTGGCTGGAGTCCATTGTTGCCTCTCCTGGGATGCTTGCCAGAGTATAGGAATAGGTTCCATAACAGGGACTAGAGTTGACTCCACAGCTTTGGGCTCCATACCACTGTGTTCCTTCCTCTCAACATCCCCCCTTCCTAGGACTGTGTGACACTCTCAGGTCCACCCAGCTCAGGATCAGGGTGAAGACATTCTAGCTCCGAAGTGGTCTGCCCACCATGTGAAACGCAGACACAGTCGGATGTCCCCGCCTGCAGAGAGCTCTTATCAGTCAGCTAGAGAGAGGTGGGAGACAGAGGTGTGGGCAGGGAGACTCACCATCTGTAATCTCCATCTCATAGGGAGAGGGTCTCCTCTTCACTCGGTTATTGGCAGTGAACATAGGAAAGGCATCAGGCTCCCCAAAGAACCCGCTGTGGAGGGAGCAGGCGGATCACAAGATCATATGTGCGGCAGAGGGGGAAAGGGACTCCTTAGGGACCCTCTTGTATATCTTGAGTCTCCCAGTCCCGGCAGGCAACCCTACTCTCTTCACACTTAAACTTGATACAAGGGGAACACTCTCTCTCTGTTCCTCTCTGTCTCTCTCTGTCTCTCTCTCTCTCTCTCTGTCTCTCTCTCTCTCTCTCTCTCTCTCTCTCTCACACACACACACACACACACACACACACACACACTGTCCCTGTGCAGTCATGAAACAAGCAAAGAGGGACCATGTATCCATGCATCCCTGCACACAAGCACAAAGACAGAACAGGTGAACACCCAGCGCAAGCACAAAAGTGAACACACACACACACACACCACAATCATAGTCTTCTCCCCCACAGGCTAGCATGCAGTCTGCACAGACACATCCCCCCTCAAACAGGTGCCTGCCATATGCAAATCTGGCACCAAGGGGCCACTGGCTCCTCACCACATGCACCCCAGGACCTTCCTACAGACTGCCTCAATATCCTCCCCACAGCTTCCTCACTGCCTGTCCCACACTCGTGCCTCACCTTCCCCTCCCCATCCAGCGCCCCAGGACACCCGCACTAGTGTCCCAGCAGGAAGCCATGACGACTGGCACAGCTGGAGGCGCTGAGGCCTCCCCTCGCCCTGCACAGTCTCAGTAGAGAGTGCTCTCTGCAGATCCTTCTCCTGCCTGTCCACTCGGGCTGCGGCTTCCAGGACAACTTCACATCCCCTCAGCAAACGCCCCTCCGCGCGCAGCTGAGCACGTGCGAACTCACTCTTGTCCCAGATCCACACCTCAGGGAGCCCCTCCAGTCTCCCAGCACCCCGCACACCGTGCAGCTATTCTCACCTAGTGACATACTCACACCCCAAGTGTGCAGGCATTACACGCACACGCGCTCGCGCACATCGCACCGCACGCCCATCAGTCGCCGCGGTCTCTCTCGCTGCTCCTTCCCATCTTGAACACCCGACTACTGCCCGCCTGCTCCGGAGCCCAGGGCTGCGGAGGGGAGCCCAGCGCCCCCGCCCCCGCGGGGCGCTCACCTGCCGAGCGAGGCCAACGGCTGGCCGAGGCTGTAGAGCATCGCGCGGCCCGGGCCGGCGGGGGCCGCCAGCGCGGGCGGGCTCAGCTGCACCATGCGGCCGTCACCGGGCAGCTCCGCCGGGGTCGAGGCCGGAGCGGGGGCCGGGGCGGGCCCGGGAGGTCTGCACAGCTCGGTGGTGGGCACCCGCAGGCGCGCTTCGGCCGCTGCCGCGTCGCGGCCCTTTAAGTCCCTGGCGGCACCGCCCCCGCCGGCGGGGCCGCCCCCCGGCCCGGTGCGCGCGCCCAGCTCGAGGACCGGGGGCTCCGCCGGGGCCGCGCGGCTCGTCTCCTTGGCGACGCCGTTCAGCAGGACCAGATGCGGGGGGGCCATGCGGGCCTCGGCCGCGTCCCGGGCCTCGAGCGGGGGGTCACTGCGGGCCGCCTCGCTGGGCGGCCGCTCGGTCATCCTGCGGGTAGACGGACAGACAAGCGGACGCCAGCTCCGACAGCAGCCCCAGGCCCGCTGCAGAGGGGACTAAGCGGCCAGGAAACCCAGCGCCACGTGGACGGCACCTCCACCCTCCGGGCCTGAAGGCCGGCTGCCCCCGCGCCGGAGCGAGAGGGGCTCCCTCTGGACTGAGGAAAGGACGGGGTGTCTCGGGGCACAGACACTGAGCGCCAAGAGGGCAGAAATAGAGAAAGAGGGCGCAAACATCGGAAGAAAAGGAATAGAGCCAGCGAAAGAAAAACCGAAGGGAATAAAAGGAGGAAGGAAATGCAGAGGAGAGAAAGAAAGTTACCCAGACCCCCTTAGCCACAAGGGAAGAGGAGGGATCAACCCCGGCCTGCTCTTCCCGCCCCCGTCCTCTCGCTTTTGCTTTTGGCGGGGAATCTGTCACAAAGGGGTGGGGGGTTATGGAACCGCCTTTCACCTCTCAGCAACACCCCAACCCTAGCCGCGCACTGACACCCTACACACATCACCCAGAAACCTGGTAGCGGTGGGAGGAGGGAATGCAAGCTACCAGGACTTGGGTCCACTCAGCAGGAGCTGGCAGAAAATAATCCAGAGGAATCAGCTCCACCCACCCCATACACACAAAATTCACCAGCGCTGAAGGATGTCTACCGGCTAACGAACAAACGGTGCTAAGCACATCCACTTTGTATTTGTTCTGTGCGCTGCTGGTTTACTTCTCAGAGGGGAGAGGAGAGACTGCCAAGGTAGGACCCTGATCCTGGCCCTACCACCCTGACTCCACGGAATTTTCCTTGGCTAGACTCAGAAGTGAGTACAGGTCTCTAAGAAAGGCCTGGCTGAGGCACTGTGAAGTCCAGACTTTCGGAGTGCTTCTGAGGGCATGGGGTGTGGTCTCTCCCAAAATCAGAAGGAAATGTGCCTGTCAGGTCCCTAAATTCTTCCAACACTCCCCACACACACTTTGGCTTATGGAACTCTGACCTCACTTTAACTGTGCTATTCTCATGTACACACTGGAGCCCTCTTTGCCTCCAGTGTTGACCATACTCCATGATGACCACTCTGCCTCCCACAAGCATGCTAGGGTTCACCCACCATCTGGCCTCATCCACATGGAGACTCCAAAAAAACCAAGAGAAAAACTATGAGACTTAGGATTCAGAGTTTGAGGAAACTTACGAGTTATTCTAATAAAGATACAATGAACTCAACAGGCTTCATAAATTATTAGCAATAAGGGTTCTACTCCCAGAATTATATACAGTAAGCGGGGTATGTTGAAGTGGAAGAGATTCACAAAAGGGCAATTAAGCTCAAAGGTAAGTCCATCTAATCAATTCATCGCAGCCATGGAGCTCTCATTCTACCACTGCAATGCTCTGGACCAGAGTCCATCTTGGAGCTATGCCTTTCACCCCAGAAGAGGGATGAGGCTCCCTCACCTCCTACAGAACTCAGCTCCACTGCCACAACTCACTGGAGCATGCAGAGAACACAAGATTCAGACTGCACACTGATCTGGGCCCTGCAGCCCCCACATCGCCTGAAAATGATGCCTCACCGAAAGCAAGCTTACAATTATAGCAGAGACAAAAGGTCTGGATCCACAGAATACCACACGCAAGACATGCACGCCACTGGAGATGAGTGGGAAGTGTACCAGCAATGATAGTTTCCCTTTAGCTGGTGAAATGCACCAGAAATATACCAGGTCCTGCTACAAACAGCAGTGTGCAACCAAGTACAGGTACCTTAGCCTAGGTTCTAAGTGAGAAACAATGTGCACTGCAATTCCAACTGGGCTCAAGCCTCACTAGGACACATGTATACCTTTTGACTAATTCCACCCCAGTAGGACAGGCAGGTTACCAAAGGGCAAAAGGAATACAGGGTCCAGATGAAGTGATCCTGGCCCCAAATGGCCTCTCCAGATGCCTATAAATATCCTGATCTCCAAGGCTTCTAGTGAGAAATACAGATTGACCCTCCCCTGGACTACGGCAGACTTCTCCCTTCCCACCTCAGGAACATCCAGCTCAATCTTCTGAGCCTAGGATGGACCTGCCCAGCAGTCCATGCCAGGAGGAAGCCACCACAGTGCTCAAAAGCACTGTGTCAAGAGACTAAACTGCATCTCCTAACTTCCGTTAAGTTTCCTGAAAGCAAAGCCCGGGTAGTTTTTATCTGCTATATTTGTTTTAACTGGAGGAGGATAAAGAAGAGGGGAAATTTAGGACTGAATGGTGTGGGACTAGAATATTCAGACCAGTGTAATTACTTGTCTGTGCAGCAGAACATGCTTACTGCCCTCAACACTTCCGTTGCCAGTGGGCCAGGCTGTTTCAGTGTGTGCTGAAGGAGATCCGGGAGCGCCTTCCTGGGGCCAGGCAACGTCTCCAGCAGTTCTCAGTCCTCTAGCACATTGGATTTCTTAGGCAAAACGGGTGTCTAAGCTGCTGTTTTAGAGCTGGCCTTGGGTCCCTGTCACCCGCTCCCCCACACACACACAACGCAGGACACCTTGAGGGAGCCTCCAAATTGCACCAAACTAACACCCAGGGATCTGCATGCTATCCCTGTGCACAGGGCGCAGAGCGGTGCTCCGGCGCAGCTCGCCCTAGGCCTCAGGTCCCAGGCTCCAGGCCCACCCAAGCAAGAGCTCTGTGCTGGCCCGGATGACCTCGGCCTTCTTCCTGCTGAACTCCAAGTACAGCTTGCACTACCCGGATACAGCCTCAGCAAAGTTGCCTTGAGCAACGTCCACAGATCCCGACCGATGGGAGCGGCAGGAGGACCTACCGTAGTCCAACCATCTGGTTTCACCATAGGCCGGAAAAAGGAAAGGGCCCTGTTGGAGGCCGTAGGCAGCTAACGGCGGTCTGAGGCGGGATTCGCAACCCTCGGAAGATCCTCTCCTCCCCTAGACTCAGTCTGAGATTGGGCTCTCCCCTGTCCACAGCCCCACCCCCACCCCAGCTGGGAACCCCAAGGACTTCCTGGCCGCCCTACCCACCACATCACCCCACATACTCACCTCGGGCATAGTTAGAGAGAGCGGCCCCTTGGAATAGGACCTCCACTCTTCCGACCGGGAGTGGTGAGGCTGAGCTGGGGTCTCTGCTTTCCGAGGCCCTCTCGCCGCCGAGAGGCCAGCAGTTAGGCTGCGGTGTGGTCCTGGGCGATCTGCCGCGCCCAAACCGAGTTTCCAGGAAAGATGGGGGTGGAGAGAAAGAGGGAGGGTGAGAGGGAGGGCGAGAGAGAAATGAGGGTCAGTGGCTGGGAATTACCTCTTGCCCCCACAGACCAGCCCGGGGAGTCGCAGATTGCTTTCTGCCCCCACCCTGCAGGTGTTGAGAGACTCAACCTCACCTCGTCCCTGTAAAAATGAACGCTACACCTGACCAATCAGAAATAACTTTAGTCCAACAACAACCCCTCCCTGCAAGCCCTCCAGAACATATTTGAACCCTGCAACTGGGATCCGTGTGCTTCAACACGGCCGTTTGTTTTCCAAAAACGGACGTGTCTACGCTGTTTTCTCCACAGCCTGAGCCAGGCCCCAGCAGCCGCCACAGCGCCAGAGCCGAGGGGTCGACCCCAGCCTGAGGTGGAGGGTGGGCGATGAGTTGGGAAAGGTGGGTGCCAGCTCCAGGCCCTAATTAGTGCGGCAGAACCTCGGAGGCCCCCCGACCTCCCGCCGGCCTCTCGGGGTGGGGGGACCCCCATCTACCCACCTCCAACCCAAAGCGAAACCAGAACCCGATTCCAAGGATTGTACTTCTCTGCGGGAATGGGGGGGGGGGGTAGGAAATCTATTCAGGTCCTTTCTTTTCTTCCTATTGACAGAAAGAAGGAAAGAAAGAAAATGCAGAAAATAGCATAAGAGAGAAAGAAATGAAGAAATCCCTTACCTGTACTACCCGTACAAAATGATTTTCGATTTTTCGGGCTTAAACAGGCAGAATAAGGAGGAATGCTAATAAACAAGGGAAAGATGGTAGAAACTGCTTCCGAGGGGGTAGCTGGGTTTAGTTGCCCCCCCCACTCCAGTGGGTTTTAATCTGTTTTTGCCTAAAACGTCCAGTTTATGACCGTGCATTGAAGTCCTGGATTAATTGCGAAGGCTTCCTTCTTTTGGCCGCGGCTTTTGCGGAAATATAGGAATCATTTTCCCTGGGTTTCAATCCAGTGCGGGAGGTTTTTCTTTCTCTTCTAATCCAAATGGAGGGAGGGGAGGACAGAAGGAGGGAATCCCACCCACACCCGGGGAGTGTTTGCGTTGGAAGGTGTTTCAGTCTGACCCTCTCCATTTTCTCGCCTTATCCCAAACCCAGCGCCTGAGAAAACAGCAGGGGCGGGAGGGGGCGAGTCCTGTGCGGCTTTGTTCTCCCACCTAGGAAGCTACAGTGACTCCCGCTCCGTTTTTGGACGATTATTTTAATTAAAACAGGATGTTAATGATGATGGTTGTGATGATGATGACATGAACAACTGGCAAAAAAAAAAAAAATCCTTTCTTCTCGAGCCAGGGGAGCGCTGACCCCTTCCCTCCAAGGAGCCCCGACTCCGCCTCGGTCACCCTTAGGACCTGCGTCTGACCCACGCGGGCTGCGGCTCCCGAGGAGCGGGTGGGACACGGTCCCCGGGGTGATCTCGAGCCCGCCACCCTTAGTGGCGCAAGGCCTGGAAAATGCGTCCATTGTCCTTACCCGGCCTCTCCCACAGCCCCCCGCGGCCGCGCCGGCGAAACTGACCAGAAATGGGCGAAGCCGAAGTGCGGCGCGGACCGCGGACCCCGGCTCACGGCTGCAAGGCGCGGGGCTGCGGGCGCTGCTCACCCGCGGGCTCTGCAGCGCCTCTGCTCTCCAGCGCACCCGCAAAGGCCGAGGCGCAGCCCGGCCGCGAACGGAGCGACGGCCGGCGGGGCTCTGACCGCCCATCCGAGCCCACGGCGGCTCCCGAATACATCATAATTTGGAATAAAATGTGAAACCCCGCTCCCCGCCCCCACGCCGACGCCCCCACCAGCGCCTCAATCTCTCGCTCGCCACCCCCACTCCCGCCCCCAGCGATTTGCAAATGCACCGCTAAAGGACATAAGCACACAGGCACACAACTCTGTGTGGACGGGACCACACAGGGCCCAGCCCCACAGGAGGGTCGCACGCAAACACAACCCAGCCCTGCTCCGCGCGCCGACATGCTCAGCAGACCCGCTCTGTCCAGCACCACACAACGAAATCGGTCAGCGCAGCCGCTCACGGACACACAACCTGACACAGTCGGGATCGCACAGTCCACAGAACAACGAAACCGCCCGCACACAGTCAGTGCCCAGCGTAGAATCCGACTCCTGTCGGAAAAAGAACCGAGCAGGACGACACACATCGAATAAAACGCAGCAGGGCCTCGAAGGGTCCGAGTCTACACACCCAAACAGAGCAGGCACCATCACACTCGGACACGCAACCGATCGCCAGAAAGACCACACTGGGGGCAGCCGGCCTTGCCCACGGCTCACGCACACGCACTCGCACAAGCCCGCCGCATGCACACAACCAAGAAGAAATGAAAACCAACCACCGCCTCGCGCATTTCTGTATATTGCGTAAGGAAAAAGGGGAAGGAAGGAAGAGAGTCTCCGAGGCAGGAGGGGCCGCGGCGCCGAGGGCGGAGGTGTCGGTGGAACATGCCCCCCATCGAAGGCGCCCCAGCGGAGCCGGGCGGCTCCTGCGGGTGCGGGGAGGAGGAGGAAACGGGTGCGGGCTTTGGTGGCGGCGGCAGGCCGCTTCTCCTCTAGAGAAAGGACGAATGCTCACGTTTTGCAGTAGGGGGTGCGTGCGTGGCCTCGTTGAGGCCGCTGCTGGGGTGCAGAGCCCGGACCCGCCCGCGCCCCGCCTCAGCGCGGTGCGCTCTCACCCAGCTCACGTCCCGGCCTCGTTAGCATAGGCCGAGGCGCACCGGGGCCGCGTGCGCCGCCGAGATAAGGCACTGCCGCGGGGCCGCCCGCCCCCGATAAGCGCCTCGGCCATTATGGGCCAAATGATTCATTTTAATTTGGCAATTTCACCGGAGGGAGGGGAGACTGGTCCTGCGGGCGCAGGGACCGGCTCTGAAATGGGCGGCGTAGAGAGCCGCGCGCTGTCTAGGGCCCGGCGGGCAACCTTATTTCTCGTCCCCAAGCCTCTCTGGAATCCCGCTCCCCACAACCTCCCTCACTCCCTCTGCTTTACGGACACTCTTCTTCCAGGACTCTGACCCTGACGCTCTGTCCTCGACTCTAAGACCACCCCAACACCCAAACCCAACCCTTCATTCATTCTCTGTTCGGTGTGCCAGACACCCAGATTTCTAGGGGCAGTTTCTGTTATCTCAGGACTGCCCCCCACCCCGCAGTTCCTTGCTGAGCTTTCACTCTTCAACCCTGGGCCCTTTCTGCTCTAAAATAGGGCCAATATCTTAATCCCAAAGGGTTCTGTGGGGGGCTAACCTGATGCCAATAGATGTAAATGTCCCTTGGCTTGGTTTCAGGCTGAGCCCAGAGCCCTAGAACACCACTCCACCCTCCTCCCCATGATGCTTTTAATCTTGCTACTGGAGCACTGTTCAGAGCATGCTACAAAAGCTATTTTATTTTTAAAATAGTACTGAGAAGTTGGTGTCCTAACAAAAAAATCTCAGTTTACTGAGGCTCGGGGTGTAAAAGTAACAGTTACATTTCTGGTGAGTGGTCGGAAACTGGATGTGAAGGAAATAGGACCAAGCAGCCCTCCTCTTCCGAGCTCAGCAAGCAGCAGCCACCAGAGCTCAGGCTGGGAGGAGAGCACTGGGCTCTGCCATTCAGGGAACCGGATTTGTGCTGGGCAGAAATCTGAGACCAAGCCAGTCCCCACTCCCGTGGCTGGGCTCCACCCTGGAGGGTAGATGGGTTTATTCTTCAGTGGTGGAGTGGAAAGAACAGAAGCTCTAACTGTAGTCACTTAGCTCTGAGCCTCAGTTTCCTCATTTATAAAACATAATTTCTACCTCACAGAGCTTCAAGGATAAATAAAATAACCTTTAAGGAAAGGTGTGCACCTAGGGAGCTAATGTATGGCATCTGAACCAGTCCATGGTCCAGAAGAACATTATATGCATCTGTGTGGGAGAGCTGGCTATCTCTGCAGAGAAGGGAATTCATGTAAGGACAGGGAGGAGATGCCCAGGACCATCCAGTGTCCATTCCACAGCGCTGCTCCCCGTGCCGGGCTGCTGTGTCACTGTAGTGTTTCTGGTTTGGCTCCTTTCAGCATCTAAGAATGGAGGGACACCCCTAGTCTGGTCAGAGTGAGAGATCAGGTAAGATCTGAGCCTCGAGCCTCAGTTGGACTTCTGGCTCCTCCTAGCTGATTAGGATGAGTCTCTGCGAAGGTACAGGAATTCAGGGCAGCCTGGCCCTCAGTTCTTATGTTCTGTCATGACAGCCCGTCAAGTGGACACAGACAACATTCACAGAGTCGCATGGTGTAAGAGCCACTGAAGTCCTGAGAAAGAAGTCGATTTTCCCACCCCAGCTCACAAAACCCTGTCCTTTCATGGCTACATCACTTAACAGGAGAGTAGGAAGCTGCCAGTGATAAGCTGTGAGACTGTTGGGCAAGTCGCTTTCATGCAAAAGTAACTACCTAGGTAAACAATCCAGCTGAGGCCTGCTTCCCTGAGAAAATCAAGCAAGAGCTGAAGCAGAAAGGCTATAAATGCATGAAAGAAACAGGAAAGGGACCAGTATGGATGGATCAAGCTTGTGGACAAGTAACTGACTTTTTGGAACAATTTTGTTTATTTGCTTTTAGGGCACAGCATCCTATGCAGGAGCCGATTTGTTCTTCTAGCAGACTGGCTGCAGTGTGGAGCAGGGGTGTGTAGGGGTGGGATGGGTGAAGGGCAGAGGGGTCAGAGCGAAGGCAGGAGGGTGGAGATGGCAGGTATCTAGGATGCAGGGCTGGATTTGTAGACCATCTTGGGCTAACATAGTGAGTTTAAGACCAGGCTAAACTGTACAGCATGACGCTGTCTCAGGAAATCTAAACAAATGAATGAGTAAAACTGTGTAAGAACTGGGTTTGGAGGTAAGGACATGGAGGAACCCAGAAAAACCATTGGGTTCTTGGCTGTCATGGCTGCATCTGGAGGTCAAGAAGTTGGGATTATGGCGCGCGCGCGCGCGCGCGCGCGTGTGTGTGTGTGTGTGTGTGTGTGTTTTGAGTGCTGAGAACCGAATCCAGGGCCTTACCTTCTCTACCACTCAGCGACAACCCCCGCCATTTGGTTTTTAATTCCTCGAATTTAGACGCCTTTGAGGCGCCGCCCCATTGTTGTCCTGGGCCTTCAGTGACCCTGCCCTATGCCTCAGGGGGCTGTGGCAAAGGAGTGGGGACCTGTGGGAAGGCTTTTGTCCAGCCCACAAGAAGGTGGAGCACACGCGGCCTCCACGGGCAGGCGGCTTCCACCCAGAAGCTCTGTCCGAGATCTCCAGCTCCTGCTGGTCTGGCAGCCACCTGACCTCGTCCCCAAACCCTGCCCGCGGCTGGGGGCTCGTGACGTCTACACACCCCCATCCCTGTTTCCGACAGTGGGTGGAAAAACGGAAACTAAGCTCTAGCGGGGCGCCGCCCGAAATAGCATCTGGTGCCTGTCGGTCAGCGCGTCCTCCGAGAGTCCTCGAGCAAGTGACTCGGCTGGGCCAGGAAACGCCACCCCCACCGCGCCCGAGCGGGGCCTCGGGCGGGCAGGAAGCCGGGAGCGAGGGCTGGGGGTGGTGGGGCTGGCGAGTCTGGAGTCTGGCTTGGCGGCAGGCAAGGGGCAAGACTGAGGCCGCTGTGTCTCACCAGCACTATCAAGCCTGCGTTCGATGCCCCAAAGCAAGGCTTTTCACTTTTTCATCATGCCTACCCTGTCTCGGGGGACCGACGATCTCTGAACTTTCTCCCCTGAGTTTGTCTTCCAGAAGGACTGGGTTTGCTGCAGTCTGATGGGCAGAGGGCTTTATTTCCAGCAAATTTATATTGAGGTTACCCTGTGGCAGGTACGCCCAAGGCGCTTTATAGTAGCAATTCAGTTCATCCTGACAGCAACTCCAAGAATTAGGGGTTCCTAGGCTCTCTGTTGTGTAGGTAGCCCAGAGAGGTTGAGCAGCTTGCAGAGAAGGACCAGCTGGTAAGGGGTGGAGGCAGAGTTCACACGGAGGGCCAACTGGTCTGAGGCGCTTCCCAGGCAGCAGAGCAGGTCCCATGGCATTATGACCATGCTGCGGGATTCTAGGTAAGTGACTGCATGTCCGAATTTCATTTTCCTTTTCTGTACCAGGGAGGAGATAGCTGTCTACCCCTCTCACTGGTGTTTGTAAGGGTAAAACCTTCTATTTGGGGAAATGTCCTATTTCCCCTTTCCGCTTCCTTGTGACCACTCTCTCCATTTCTCTCTGCCCCTGGAAGAACCCCCACCCCATCAGTGAACAGACCTGAGCCAGAATGCCAAGTGTAAGAGTCTTTCTATGATTCCAAATCCCATCTCTGCCACCATGATTTTCAGGAACGGAAGAGATTTCGTGCTGATTCCTGGTCACCTGGGAACTTAGCAGAAAAGCCAACTCTTGGGCCCCACCTCAGGCCTACTAAGTGAAAGATTCTACAGTGAGATCAGTTTGCATCAGCCTTCTAGGTAATTTCTGGTATACACAAAGAACCGGACAACGGCTGCTTTATTTATAAACCCCATCTATACAAAAAAAAAAAAAAAAAGGCCAAAGTCATGGAATGTATAAGAATCACTTTTTTTTTTTTTTTGTCTTTTTAAGACAGGGTCTCGCTATGCAGTTCAGCTGGCCTTGAGCTCACTTTGTAGTGTAGGCTGGTCTCAAACTCGCAACGATCCTCCTGCCTCAGCCTCCCAAGTGCTGAGATTACAGGCATGTGCCATCATGCCCGGTGTATCACTATACTTTCTAATGTCTCAAGGTTTTC
Source organism: Dinomys branickii (assembly GCA_004027595.1). Taxonomy (NCBI): domain Eukaryota; kingdom Metazoa; phylum Chordata; class Mammalia; order Rodentia; family Dinomyidae; genus Dinomys; species Dinomys branickii. The sequence continues at coordinate 96,959 of PVLD010002637.1, read as the reverse complement.
TCTTTCCTCAGCCCATGTTGCTTCCAGAGGCAAACAGAAAACCAAAGCTGCTTCCTCAGTGTGCCTGCCTTCCCTGTGGAGGGATCACACTGAGGATTGTCTATTTTCAGGAGCACAGAACCCTGTGGGGCCTGCCATATATGCCCCTTCTGGAGAGGGGCAGCATTTGCAAAGCCAGCCACCAGCTCCCTGCCTAGCAAATAGCTAGTAAGGGCCACTGAGAATGACCACACATGTGTAACAGAGTGGGCTCCTGAAGAGGGCTGTATGTGCTGAGCACCCGTCGTGTGTGCCTACTCCATAGGGCCTCTTGGTGTCATCTGTTCCTGCACAGGAGCCCTGCTCAGCGGCTGATGTGACCCCATGCTGGAAGTGAGGAAGTAGGGACATCTAGCTGGTTAACACACAGGTGAGCTTGGCACCAGCAATATTGGTTACTTTGAGAAAATGACTTCAAAAATTTAATGCTTTGGGTAGCATTGTGATAAGTCCTGGTTTAAATCATGGTGATTCTCAAGAATATAAACAGAAGCAAGAATCTGACAAAAAGACGCTCAAAGTTTTGTTAGGGAAATGCAAACTAAAGCCACAATGAGCTATAATAACACACTCTATTTCTTTTTTTTTTTGGCGGTACTGGGGATCGAACTCAGGACCCTGCGCTTGCTAGGCAGGCGCTTATTCCACTGAGCTATATCCCCAGCCCAACACACTCTATTAAAATGGTTAAAATTTGAGCCAGGTGTGGTGGTGCACACCTGTAATCCCAGTACTTGGAAGGCTGAGGCAGGAGAATCACTGTGAATATGAGGTCAGCCTGGGCTACATAGTGAACTCAAGTCCAGCCTGAACCACACAGTGAGACCCTGTCTCAAAATAAACAAACAAACTGCTTAAAATTTGAAAGACTGACAATGCCAAGAACTTATAAGGATGTAGATTAACTGGGATTCTCAAACAATTGTTTGAGGAATGAAAAATTTATTCAAATACCTTGGAGAACTCTTTGCCAGATGGATATAGATAGATGATACAATAGATATAGTTTATAAACATATGTTTACTGAGAAAATTGAAAATATCTATCACAAGAACAGTTGTACATAAATAGTCACAGTGGTTTTATTCATAATAGCAAAAAGTACTGGGTGGTAGTAGCACATCCTATAATCCCAGCACTTGAGAGGCTGAGACAGGAAGGTTGTTATGAGTCTGAGCACAGCCTGGGCTACAAAGTGAGTTCAAGGCCAGTCTGAACCCCATAGCTTTGTCAAAACAAACCAAAAAATTAATACAATAGCCAAAAGCTAGAAACTGTTCACGTGTCTGTCAACAGGGGAATGGATAAACAAATTGTGGTAGACTCATGCAGTAGAATATTACTCAGCAATGAAAAAAGAACAAGGAGAACAACGTTTTTATTTATTTTTACTTTTATGTTTTTGTAGTTATGGAGATTGAACCCAGGGTCTGTTCACTGACCTACATTTCCAGAATCTTTTCATTTTTTAAATTTGAAACAGGGTCTTGCTAAGTTGCTATATTGCCCAAGCGGAGGTGGAACTTGCCAGCCTTCCAGAGTGCTAGGATTACAGCCATGTCCTACCACACTACATAAGCTTATCCCATATTCTTGAAAGAAATAATAATAGAGAATGTTATGTTCTCCCCACAGGGTCCATAATATTATGTGTTCTGATAGCTCATTGTGGCCTAATATTCATTTCTTTAATGAAATGAAATATTTTCATGATATTCCTGATTATCTTGCTTGATAAAAGAAAAAAAAAAGAATAATCTCTAAAACAAAGGTCAGGCAAAAAAGTATGTATAACTCCACTCATATGAAACTCTAGAAAAGACAAAGAGAATCTGTAGTGGCAGGGTTCAGACCATGGATGATGGAAAGCCATGACTACCAAGAGACGCAAGGAAGCTTTCTGAGTAAAGGAAATACACCTTATCTTATGTGGCAGTGGGTATACAAGTGCATCCATTCACAACCCACACCCTGGAAGCTAAAATAGGTAGACAAATCATAGCTCAATAAAGGGGCTACAAGCAGTGTTTGCAGCCCTGCTTCTATCTCGCCTCGGCAAGGGAGCCTGCCCTGGTCGGCATGCCCCGCCCTGCGGTGACGTGACCTCTTCTTTCTGCTGCCCTCACTGGCCCTCCCTGCGTCCTCCATCCAGTCCAACTTGTGCTGCTCAGGGCCACGCACATGGGCTTAAGGAAAGAGTTGGGGATAAAGAGCAACGGAACTGGCAGTGTTCAGATGAGTGACGGACACCCACCAGCAAGTAGGGTCCCCTCTGTCTCCGACCCTCGGTTTCCCTCTCTGTAACAGCGGGCGGGGAGCGCACCACAGCGTCTGTCTCCTTCTTATCTCTTATCAGCTCTCTCAATCTGCGTATCTCTGCCGTCTCTGTCTTAAACTCTTGCTCTGCCTCCCTCTGAATCTGCTTTCCTTTCTGCATCCGGCCGGTCTCTCCAGCTTTAATCTGCCTCCTGTCTGCGCTCTTCCTCCTTTCTGGCCTCTGCTCAGGCTGCCACCAAAACTCCAGTCCTACCGAGATCGCTGTGGAAACCAGCACCCCTACTCCTGAGCTAATCTCATAGGAGAATGGAAAGTCATAGGCTGACCTGTTGGCTGTGTTGGGCAGAGAAGAAGGAGAAATGGAAAGGAGGCTAGAGGAGACTTTTTTTTTTTTTTGGCGGTACTGGGGATCGAACTCAGGACCCTGTGCTGAGGAGACTTTTCAAAGGTGATGTTAAAGAGACGTGTGCATCACCCAGCCTCTCCAAGGCTGGAGTCCTGGATGCACAGCCCAGAGCCCATTCCACATGGCAGAACCTCATAGGTGTTAAGGTTACATCACTGATTATCAGGCGACCCTCAGCTACAGCCCTTCCTCAACTGCAGGACTTCTCTATGCCTCAGTTTCCTCATTTCTAAAATTGGCATAAAAGTAATGCATGAGTCACCAGGTCATTTGAAACCCAGTGGTTTGAGGCATGTACACAGTGCTTAGTGACATTTAATAAAGAGAAGCTATAGATTTTATTGTAAGCATGTACTCCACCCCTGGCCCTGTATTCTGGCTAGGGATACTGAGATGGAGCAGACAGAGTCGGAAGCAAACGGTGCAGTTTAAGATGTGTTCTATAACAGGTGTTTTGGGGCTGGGGATATAGCTCAGTGGAATAAGCGCCTGCCTAGCAAGCGCAGGGTCCTGAGTTCGATCCCCAGTACCGCCAAAAAAAAAAAAAAGATGTATAACAGGTGTTTTGAAAAGCTTTGGGAATCCAGGAGAGACTGTGTGTGCATGTGTGTGTGCATGCATGCATGTGTGCCTTCTGGCAGGAAAGCTGGGGATATAGCTCAGTGGCATAAGCGCCTGCCTGGCAAGTGCAAGGTCCTGAGTTCGATTCCTGATAGCAAAAAAAACTGTTCTAGTATTCCGGCATGGAAGAATCAGACAAGGCTTTAAACTACTGATGTCATCCGCTCATCTGCTTTGGACTGTGAGTGGCGGGTAGTAGGAAAGAGCAGTAACTAGTGCAAAGGTCTGTGGCAGGGCCTAAGGGCGCACGTGGGGACTGAGAAGCTGAGGAGAGGGTGGCTCCAAGTACATGGAGGGGCGTTGGGGTGGACGGAGTGAGAATGGAAGGTCAGGGCTAAGAAAGCCCACACTCACCCAGCTTCACTCATTCATTCTCTTTGTGGGCTTCACTATGTGGGCTTCAGGGATCCCAAGCACATGCCTATCAGTCATCTGCCTCCAGGAGGACAGGAGAAACAGTAGCATCAGTCTAGGGCCCTGAAGCCAGACAAGTCTGGGTTCAGCTTCTGGTTTTACCACTTACATCGTTCACCGCATGACCTTGGGCCCGCCACTTAACACCTTAGTGCCACTGCCGCCCTGGATACCAGTGACCTGGTGCTCAGGCTAAGAGCACGGGCTCCAGCACTTGATGGCCAGGATTGAATCCTGACTTCCTATGTTGGCTGTGTGACCTTAATTTATATGACCACTCGTTCCTAGATTACATAATCTCCCTGTCCCTCATGTCTGCTCTGTATAATAAGGCAGAGTAATAGCTATTACCTCATGCCACCATTGTGAAGAGTAAGTGGATTCATGAGTGTGACAGATTGAGACATAGCAGATGAGTTCAGTGAGGACATGTGGCTGCTGTGAGGTCCCGGAATCATGACGTGATGAGGAGAGAGAAGGGAATGGTGCCTTCCCCGATGATCTTAATGATCAGTGATGCAGCAAACGAACAGTACTGGCTCCATAGCAGGCAGTTTCTGGTCTTCAAAAAGATGCCAAAATAATATCATCATTCTTCCCTCCACTGTATCTGTGGTGGATTGACAACTGGTGGTCAACTTGTAACACCCAGCTGAGCTGAATCAGCATGGTGCTGGGCGTGGAAGGCCCACCTGAGGGTTGTTTCCAACAACATAAAAAGGAGAACTGGAGAGGAAGAGGTGGGGTTGTTGATTCTCCTGGAGAAGCTTGTCGCGTTGGCTTTCCTGACATGAACTCGGCTGTTATCCTCGGAAGAGCTCAGGACCTCGTTGTTGCCGAGGATGGCTATGGTACTTTTCTGGGGAGCTCTGGTCCTTACTTTGAGCATGGCTTCCTGGCTCCAGTGCAGGTCCTTCAGCCTACTGGCACAGATCCTTCATCCCACTGGCACAGACTTTCTAGCTTCCACCACTGATCTGTGGGCCTTCCCAGCACAAATCCATGAAACCGACTTGCATAGCCGGGTGTGGTGGCACACGCCTGTAATCCCAGCACTTGGGAGGCTGAGGCAGGAGGATCGCTGCTTATTTGAGGCCAGCCTGGGCTACAAAGTGAGCTCAAGTCCAGCCCAAACCACATAGGGAGACCCTGTCTCAAAAAGACAAAAAGAAAAAGAAAGAAAGAAAGGAACAGACTTGCATAAGACATTATCGTGCACTCTAGGCCTCCAGCTGGACTTGTGGGGAGCACTGAACTGGACTCATGCAGGACATTGCCATGGGATCCAGGCCCTCAGCTGGATTCTTTGGGTCTTTAGTTGTATGGACAGATTTCCTGCACTCTTTTCATTTGACTCTTTGGGTGACTATTATAAAACAATCCTATAAAGTACGTGTCCTGTATTAAATTGTCTTCCTTGCAAACCCTGGACTACAACAGCAGCCTTATCCCACTACCCTGAATCTGGACTCTCTGGCTCACTGCAGGCCTTTGCATCTGCCTCTGGCCAGATCTCTGTGGTTGTACTTCTGAGTTTCTGTGTGTGTGACGCTGCCTGCTTGCTCTGCTACCTTGAAGGGCTGCTGTGAGGTCCCGTTGATATACTGAGTAGGGCTCTGATCAGTGATAGGTGACTTTGATCCTGCACATGTCTCGGTGCACATCTACAATGGCAAGGTCTAGCAGTGCCTTTTTGTTCTGTATTGTGTCACCAAGAGTTTAGCACAAGGCCCCTGCCATAGCAGGAGCATGAGGCAGATCTGTGTCATGTGATTCTTCTCTGGTCCTTTCTCTCAAGGAGCTCCTAACTGGGCACACATAACCAACATACAATCTGGCTATAATCGGAGGCAGGAGCTCTCTCTCTCTACCTCTCTCTCTCTCTCTCTCTCTCTCTCTCTTTGTCTCTCTCTCTGTCTCTCTCTCTCCCTCCTTTCCACCCCTGTGCCATGCGCTGCTTCTCCTCTGCCATGAGGAACCTGCCTCTGCCATGTGCCACCCTGTCTTGAAGCCAACAACTATGGACTGAAACCATCACAATTTGTGAGCCAAAATAAACCTCTCCTCCTTTGACTCACATGTGTTGGGTATTTTGTCTCAGCAATGAGGAAGCTCTCACTGAACAGACTTGAAGAATGTGAGGAAGGGAACCTGGGGCTAGCTGGGGATAATCAATGCAAAGGCCCGGGAGCAGGCACGCACTGAAAGTGTTCGCTGAACCAAGGCCAGAACAGCCACCATGTGACCAACAAGAGGATTCATCTGCATGGAAGCTCTTGGGTGCAGGGACAAACAGAAGCATCTTCAGAGGAGCAGGGCTGAGATTGCTGTGTGAGAGAATAGCTGGGAAGAACCCAATGGACACATCTCTGTCACCTCCATGGGTCTGAAGAGCTGGCACGGGGGAAAGATTACACTTGTGCTCTGTGGCAGCAAAGGACAGATTCAGCCTCCTACCGTGGAGGCAGCAGGAACAACACTTTCACAAAATGAAATCTCCACTATTGTTCAAAACTGGATGAACTTTCCCTAAGACACAGCTGTCAAGCAGAAATTCCACAGCCATTTCCAGGAAACTAGGAAGGATTCAGCTTCAGACTCCTTTCCAAACTTGAGATTGTATTAACCAATACTGGCAGAGTGAAAAGTGACCGAGACAAATGCCATCTATGAAGAATCGGTATGAAATGGGGAGGTCCACAGATAAGGACAAAACAAAGTCATGTTCTGTTTATATGCATTTAGCAAAGAAAAATAAAGACTGGCTGCCCAATCTAGCATAGATTTTGATTGGCTGACTTGATAGGAAGATTTTTAGGTCTATTTTAAATATAGGGACTTGAACATTTGTAAATAAATAATGGATAATTTGGCAAGTAGGGGTAGTTTTTTAAAAAAGGACAAAGAGGATCAGAGAAGCCGGGCGTGGTGGCGCACGCCTGTAATCCCAGCACTTGGGAGGCTGAGGCAGGAGGGTGGCATGGAGTACCAGCCTGTACTACATGGTGAGACCCTGTCAAACGGGCGAACTGACAAACAAAAATGGAAGAGGACCGGAGCAATGGCTATGGAATTTCAAACAGAGATTAAAAACTTCGGAGGTGAGGTGGAAAGGTACATAGGGCTTTCAATATATGGAGAGTTCATGAGCAAAGGCAAGAAGGTTGGAAACGTGTGCACGCGTGTTGCCTTTTCTTTGCACTGTGGTATGTCCAGGGAAACAGGGAGGGCCTGGGTTGGGCTACTCTACCCCTAACTTGCTGACTCAGATTCCCTACAGGTAATACTATGTCCTGCGAGGCTGGAGGTCTGAGTTCCAGTTCCCCTTCTGTGCATACTGCCCCGCATGAATTGGAGCAAATCTTTTCTTTGGCCCGTGTCTTCATGTGTACAATGAGGACCAAGTGATTTCTCAGGCCCGGTAGCTCTGACACCCTTGGATACCTGATGTCATCTTTTCACTTGTTTTTAATTAGCAGCCCCTGCCCGGATTGCCCCAGGCCTCCCGTGAAGAAACAGGACGCAGAGCTTTTCCCCAATCCATCCTTTTCCTGGAGTTCAGCCGCCAACCAGGAAATGGGGAAGCAGGATTTCCTCTGAGGATGTTCTCTGCGACCCAGACAGTTCAGGTTGGGAGAGTGGAAGGGAGAGATAGGGAGAATCGCGCAGGCCTCCACAGGCCTCCAACCTTTTCATAGGTTTTATGTTTTTCTTCCCCTCAGATTTGAGCTCCTTTAAAGCAGGGAATATATAATTCAGAGCTGGAGAAAGACATGCTGGTATCCCTTCAAACAGACAGGATTGATTATTCAACAGTTTGGTGACAAGAGTGGAATTCTTTTTCACTTAAGTACACTAAACATTATTTTAAAAGTAGGAAAATCTTTTCTTCACCTATACCTGTAAAAATCCTTCAAGATGTTTAAGGCCCAACCCTAAAGCTCTCTCCTGCAGCAAGCCTTTCTTTCCTCTAGACTTTCACATCTCTTTTTGTTGCCACTACTGGTTTTTTGTGTGTGGTACTGGACATTGAAACCAGGGCCTTCTGTGTGCTCCATAGTTCTTTCTAGAACTATCATTTCATGCAATCACTTATCACAGATGTACAGGGTAACCCTTCACTACAAAAACCAGGAAACTAGCCGGGTATCGTGACACACTCCTACCATCCCAGGTACTTGGGAAGCTGAGGCAAGACGATTGCAAGTTTGAGACAGACCTGGGCAATTTAAACTATCTCAAAAAGAAAAGAAGAAGGGCTGGGACGGTAGAGCCCCACTGGGTTCAGTTCCCAGTACTGCAAAACCAAACCAAACCAAACCAAGCCAAGCCAACCAAAAAAGCCAAATTTGGGAAGATAAAGACGGCATCTGTGTGGTGCCCAGAGGTCAGGACCGAACTCCAACAGAACCGTAATTGCTACTAACTCCCAATTCGGCATTCTTCCTGCTTTTCTCTTCCTGCTCTTCTCTTTCTTACCCTTGGCCCCCTGCCCCGAACTCCCTCCCAGGGCCATACCTGTTCATATCTGCACGCCTGCGCAAAGGTTGTTGCCTCTTCAAAAACATCCCCTCCTTCTCTTTCCTATTGCTCTTAATTCTGGAAAAACCTCACCATCCTTAGAATAACTGTTCTCTCGGCTTTCATTATAGCCTCACATAAGCGCTGACTCTGTCGCTAATGTTGCATGTCCCTCTCTCACTGGACTTCCTACAGGTATGGTCATCTTGTGTCTCATTTATGCTCAGAGTCCAGCTCAGTGCCCAGAGGATCAACATGAGATACCTGAATAACTAAGTGTAAGAAGGGTGCCGGAGGGAACGCACAGGGCATGGCCACTGCCAGGAGAGGCTGCGGAGGGACACGAGACTGGTGTCATCCTGGTTGTTAATTGTGTGTGCGACTTTGCCCCAATTTTATTTTGTCTGTTTCATCATCTGTAAAGACGAGTTAATTATGCCTGCCATACATATGTCAGTAGGGTTTTTGAGAAGTGTGAAGCAATCTGCAGGTGCAAAAATTACCTTGCAATTTATAAAAGTTTCTTGGTTAATCTAGGAAGCTAGGAAATGTCCTGCCCTTGTGAGGACACAAATGCCTCCTTGCAAGGCATTCCTAGAAAACAGGGCACTTTGTTCCTCTACTTTCCAGGAGCCCTTTTGATTCAGCACTAGCTTGCCGCTCTCTAGCCACTGACGTGAACCCTTTATCCTTAACAGAGTTGAGGTTGCCTCCTTCAGGACGCAGGAGTGAATAATAGTTTCTGCTTTAATGACTTACCAGAGGACTTAAATTAGATGTGATGACAAGTGATTGGATAAAATTTTGCCTAAAAAGCCTTAGATTTAGTTTTTATTCCTTAGAGTTCTTGACTAGTACGAAACTTACAGGATTCCTAGCACGAACATGATCGGTGAAGCTGTCGGTGGGTTTACTAACGTTCTGTTTCTCCAGTAATGTGCTGTATGAAGGGTACCCACCATACTCACTTTCGGATTTCAACACTGAGGGCGGGTTAAAACAGAGCACACTTGAAAGCAGTATCAACAATCCCATTCCTGTTTTACTCCCATGAAACATGCAAGTATTTTGTGCTATTATTAAAGTGACTGAAGCTATAAACAATGCAAATCCATTGCCATTTATGTGGCTTAATTGTATAAAACTTGAAAGAGCAACAGTGTAGGGAAGATGCACTAACTGGCCCCTGGCTCCATATTATTACATGTGGGCTTGCTAACTATAAATTGTTTTATCACATTATTATCTCAAAAAAGCCACAGCAATGCTAGAGAAGTATTTAGAGGTCTATTTCTTTCCATTTATACATGAAACTTCAACATGTGCCAAACACATATTAACTCCACCCAAAAGCCTTATTATCTCAAGTGAATGAAAGCTTTGTTATATATATTTAAAAAATAGCATTGTGGAAGAGGTAGTGGAGAGATAATTACTGATACACCCAAAAATTGGAGGGATCTCACGACATTATGCTCATAGTCGACATTATGCTCAAAAATCAGTTTCAAAAAGTTACACACTGTATAGTTCTGTGTATCTAACATTCTCAAAATGACCAAGTTTTAGAAAGGCAGAACAGATCACTGGTTGTCAGAAGTAAAGGCCAGAGAAAAGGTATGTCTCAAAAGGGTAGCAATAGTTTATATGACTCTGTAAATTATACAATTTAATAGAAATGTACACCAAAAGTCAATAAATGAGTGCATATGAAAACTTGTGGCCTAGAGTATAGAACATGTGCTTAGCACACACAAGAACCTAGGTTTTCCAGGACCCCGCCCCACACCAACTTAATGAAATCTGAAAGGTCTGTGCTTTAGTTATATTGTACACAATGCCCATTTCTTGGCTTGGTAATTTATGATTGTGTAAGATGACACTGTGGTGGGGGCAATGGGTAAAGGGTATACCTCTGTTTTATTTTTGTATCTTTGTAGAAGTAAAAAAAAAAGTAGGGAAGGATAAACTATTAGTAGAGGACAAAGGAAAATAGTCCAGACATTTTTATTAAGTCTTATTAAAAATATTAAGATATTTGAAAATCACAAAGTCTATAAAACACTGATATCCAGTAATTTTCTTATTGTGATAGCTAGTGCTATATGTTAAAGGTGCTAAACATCAACCCAACAAATTGCAAAAGTCTTCCAGAATTTAACTAATAGTGCTTCTTAATTAAAAGGAACTATATTTCTTGTATAAAAAATCTTGAGTTATTTTAAAAAACAACTTTCTCTTTAAACTCAAGAAAGGCTGGTTTTGCTAATTCAGCTTGAGTCACAATAGCTCTGTGTTCTTTTACTGACACTGGGTAGTAGATGCAGAGATACTCCATGCTAGAAAAATGGACCTTGGGAAATACACAGCATAAAATAGCAGTTCAGAGCCAGTCTGAAGTGTCTGTTTACCTAAATTTGTTGACATAACCGATTTTAGTTTTTTCCTTAAGGTTTCAGTGATGCTGAAAAACTCTAATTTGAACAAGGTGGCCTTCCCACTAGCCCACCAGCTCACAGACAAGTCACTAGTGCAGCTCTTTGCAACTGGCCGATACCAAGAAGCAGAATGACTCCCAATGGGGCTCTGGCTTCTGTAAGTACCTTCAGGACATGCCCAGACCTATACCAGAAAGGAGGGAGTTAAGGCTTAAAATAATTTGGGCAACTGTCTGAGACGCTTTACATCTAAAAAGGTACCCACTGAGTTCATACTACTCATCTGCTTTAACGTTTCAGAAGGCTGTAAACTCTCAGGAAAAATTGGAATGTCCCTTTCATTTTCTTTCTCGGGATGCTGAGTAAACTCTGCTTTTCCAGTTCGGAGGTTCACTGTAGGACTTGGTTTAAGATTTTTTAATAAAGATGGATTTTCATTCAACCTCTGTGTTGCTTTTGACTGCACAACTTCATTTGTAATATTTCTCAATACTGGCATCTCTTTGCGTGTGTCCAAGGATTCACAGTTGTAAGAATTAATTATTTCACAGGTGTTCCCAGAAGGCTCTTTCTGACAACCAAGTTGTGCAGAGACAGGTGTAGGGCTCTGATTCAACCAAGGGCTGCTCTCGCGATCTGCATGGCTGGGAGGCTCCTCTTCATCCTCACCGTTGTCACTGCTTTGTATGAGTCCGTATCTCTGCATGTATTTTTTAGTTGCAAATGACATGTTGCTTGGCGAAATCAAGTTAAGCCCCATTGTGCTTCTGTCTGTATTAATATGCAGAAGGCTAAAAGATGAGTCACCATTATTTTGGCTTGATCGAGTGAGAGAGAGTTGTGACAGCTGATTTTCATTTAAGTACTTCAGAGCTATAGCATTTGCCTCCATGCTCAAATCCACGCCAGTGGGGCTTAAACCACTCAAGCCAACATTAGCAAATGACATGTAGTTTAATCCAGAGATCACTGCTTCTGGGCTGATGCATGCCAACACACTAAAAGACACAAAAGAGTAAACCATCATTTACCTTAAGTCACGGTTTCATTCTAAATGTGTTCCAGTCTATGGAATTAACAAAAGATTTCAGCCTTATGCTCCTGTGCCTTTTTATCTGAGTATTAGATATGATCTAGACACATATTCAAGGGATACATATAGTAACCTAGAAGGTAATTCATAATCCCCAGCTTGAAAGTGGAACACAAATTGATTATTCTAAACTTATGTTATCAGTCATGGTTTTAAGAACAAAGTAAGCCTCCAGATGTTAGCAGTCATTCAATGCTACTGTGTCATTTAATTTTCAATTATTAACCCCAAATAGCATGAGATTAGCTAATAGTCAATGTAAAGTAAAAGTAAAATCAAATACAAAACACGCTGATATAAAAATACAAGTTTTAGTAAGTAGCCCAGAAAATTAAATTGTTCATAGTTGAAGAAATTTCATTTGCAATGAACAAAGTCATCAACTAGCCCCTGGATATAGGTTTGCTTACACAAACTTTTTTTTTTTTTTTTTGAGACAGGGTCTTGCTATGTAGATCAGGCAGGGCTCAAACTTGGGGCAAATCCTCCTGCCTCATCCTCCCAAGTGCTGGGATTACAGGAGTGTGCCACCAGACCTGGTATACTTTTCTTTTTTTTTTTTTAAAGAAAGGGGCTCAGTTGTGTAGTTCAGGCCAATCTTGAACTCGGTCTGTAGCTCAGGCTGGCCTCCAACTTGCATTCTCGTGCCTCAACGTCCTGCAGACTGGTATTACAGGTGTGGACCACCATAGCGAGCTACTTAGACATGGTCTTCAACTCACTTGTCAGTGCTGATTTGCCTTTTCCTTTATGTCACACGTACAATCATGATTTGTCGGTGAGGCCTCCCATGCACTTTGTGTGCACTCTTGTTTATTGCTCATAGCAGTCTTGCTCAGGGAGGCACCCGGGTCTACGCGGACCGCGTTCTCCACTTTGACACCTTGTACTCTTTCCCTTCCTTTCCTGCTTTTCCTTAGCGTTTATCCCTCTGTCAGCACACGGGTCCTATTTACTGCTCCCTCATGAAAGCTGAAAAGGACAGCGTTTGGTTCTCGTTCTTCCCCCACTGGAATATCATCAGCTCCGGGAACAGTGCTGGCACATACCTTTATTTTCAGCCAAAGGAACTGAAGAATAGATTTTAACCAATTTCTTCAAAGTCGAACAGCTGGTAAGTAAAAAGCTGAGACTGAAACCCATGTCTGCCATACTCTGGGGCTCTGTAACCGCCGACTTATCACTGTGTATTTAGTACCTTCACTTGCCACCAGGGCCCTTTGTTCTGTTTGTTATGGTAAACATTATAGTCTAGCCAAACAATACAGTAAAACTTTTCACTTCATCACAAGAAATTCAGCTGTTTTGTAAGTGCCGGCCAATGCTTACAGCCAAAGCCCCATAAGAAACAAGTAACAACCAGGCATTTTCTGTCTATAAAGCATCTAGAATTTGGAAGAAGCCATTTCCAACTATTAATACTCTCCCACAGCAGTGACATCTGAGCACTAAACTATAAACTGTGCTCAATAATGCTGTTCATGTTAACTAGCTCGGAATTCTCCCTCATTGGTACTTAATGCTTCCTCAGCATTTTAATAAGATGGAAGAAAAACTATCAATTTACTTAGACACTATTTTTATGATATATTCAGTGATAATGTCTTCTGAATAGTCTTTTTCTACTTTCTTTGGCTATTTCCACAAAATCATAAGCAATATGCATATTAAATCAGAAAACTTGTACATGCTAAAATACATGTCACGTCTGTTGATATTAAAGTAATTAATCTGATAAAAGAAAATAAAAACTTACTCAAAATGTTAAATGTTTAGAAAAAGTAGTAGACCTAATTTTTAATTTGATTTCTTCAAGAATGGTAAAGGACTGAATGAAGCAGTCAATAGCAATTTAGAAGGCTGTTCTAACCTTCTAGAAGTTCATGAGGCTATTGTTTAGAATATATGACACTTTTTAGAGAAACAGTGTCACAAATTATAGATTCGGTGCCAGGGAAGTAATCCTTGTAATCCATATCTGTATGTGTTAGAAAGATAACAGAAGGTCACAAGTACAGTAGGTTCTACTAACATAGCTAGTTTCAGTTTGGGAAGTGTGGGACATGGTCACTTTGAAGCAAAACAAACCAACAGTATTCAGAACCAGAGCGCATAAACACCAGGTTAATGAAGATGAAAAGCCAAGGAGGCTGCTCCATTAATCAAACCCTACAAGCCTCCAGCACAAACACAGTTACAATCTCCTCAGATGTGCAGTCATGAAAAGATGACAATCCATGAATAAGTTTAAATAAGATTTAGATGCCAAAAATTAAGGGAATCTTAAAAATTCCAACCTACTTAAAGATGAAAGTCAACCTTCATTTACTGTCCTTTTTGAATTAAGACTAGTTATTGCCTACATATTCTATACAGGTTTCTCCTTGCTGGTAGCAAGGTGAGGAGACAATTACAGGGCTGCTTAAGACCAGCTTTGAAGTCAAGAGGGTCACTGCAGTTGAAACCTGCGTGGTAGCAGCCTGGCTTGGGCATCTTAGCAAGACCCTGTTACAAAATAAAAATATGAAATTATTATGTAGCTCAGGGATGCAGTTCAGCACAAAGGCTGTGGGTTTAGTCCCCAGTACCAAAAAGAAGAAGATAAAAAGATTCTGGATAGTAGGAAAAAAGCAAAAGCAATGGCAAGGAACCTTGCAAATACCAACGATAGGCACAAGCTGAACTCAGTGGGAGAGGACACGGCGCCACGGGCTGAGTTCAAGGAGAGCTGAGAACAATATGCAACAGTCTGCCACCTGGATTAAAGATTAAGTAGAACAATTCTGCATAAAACTGTAATTGTTCTGGACACATGAGCCTCAATAAATGGATGCTGTTAAAATTATTTTTCAAAAGACTAGAAGAAAATATAAAAGCAAAAATTTAATAGTTGAGTTTGGTAGAAATGCATTTATTTGTCTAACTTTTCCATTTTTAAACTAAGCTTGTATTACTTAGAAACAAAACAAATATCAAACCATTTCCAAAGTGCTATAATATTTTATGTGATAGTTTATACTATAAAATTTAAAAAGCTGTTCATAAAAAATATAGAAATAGGTACTTAATATATTGTTTATACTGTATATTTTGAACTGCTTTGTTTTCATTTTGTCTTTATTTATTTATTTTTTAATTGTCTTTGAGACAGTGTCTTGCTATGTAGCTCAGGATAGCCTTAAACTCATAGTGATCCTCCTGAGTGCCGGGACTACAGATGTGTGCCACCATGCCCAGTGTTTTTTTTTTTTTTTTTACTTTTTTGAGAAAAGTATCTTACATGGAACTAAAATCCTGTCTATATAAATTTTTCATCTCATACATAAATGACTTACCTGTTTTATATTAACAAACAAAATTGTATATATAATAGAACTACAACTATGTTTCTTAAAAAGTTGATTTTCTTTGCATGTTTTTAGTTCAAATGATATTTTTACACATGAGCATGTATTATTTTTATAATATAATCTATAATACACACTTATTTAAATTAGGGCAAAACAATCGATTAAAACAGTTTGACAATGGGGGGCAGGGAGGAGAAGGAGAAGAGAAGGAGGGATTAAAAGAAACATACCTGAGTCAAGTTGAAGAATTTGGGGGTGTAGGAACTTCTGTAGTTTAAATTTTATTTTGATAGCCTTGAACCCACAATCCTGTCTCAGCCTCCCAAGTAGCTGGTTTTATAAGCACATGCTATCATGCCCAGCTGATTTGTTTTTTAAACTGGGAAATTTCAGTTTTATAATAACAAAAAGAAATTAATAGAAAATATGCTATCCTTAATATACTCAATTATATTATCCTGAATATTAGTGTCTCTGATAGTTTTTTAAAAAAAGAAAAAAGTGAGCCAGACAAACAAACAAATAATTCCAGATTTTATCCTCCTCTGAGTGGGGGTATACTGAAGTCATCTTTGATACAGAGGAATCTGAATAGCAGGACACGTCAGTCAGACACACTTGCAGAAAGACACGCTTTCGCAGATAACCTGTGGCTGTAGTGCCCCCTACCGCCCCAGGAAGACCTCAGATGGTGCCCCCAGCCCGCTTCTCTCCCAAACTATTTTGTTGGCATCGCTACCCAGGCAACATTTCAAAATCTCTCTCAGATTATTTATCTATGTAACTTCTCCTACTAAAATAAACTCTAAAACCTAAAGATGAATTGAGGCACGCAAACTTACACCTTTCCTCATGAGGCTGCTGTGATATATTAAAATTATACAGAACTTAATAGAGATAATCAATATAAAACTTATTCATCTTTTAAAATAAATTTTAAAAAGCTACCTGGCATGATCTACTTTGTGTGCATTTTTCTTCACTTTAGTAGGAGAATCAATTTTTACTCCCAGGTTTCTTAGTTGCTTAAGTGTTGCATTAAGAACACAGTCTTTCTCTACCAGTCCTGGATTGTGTTTTTTTTTCTTTGTATGGTAAACATTTTGGGCTCTGGTACACTCATGGCTGATAACCACTGCTTTGGTAGATGGTTGCTCCGTTTCCTTCAAAGAGTTACTTAATAGGTGGTTCACTTGACCCTGATGAAAATAAAATATCATATTTAAAAATTATCATTAACAGCTTTATTATCTTCTCAAATGCCACAAACTAGCTAATACATCTCCAAGTATTACAGACACACACATATTATACATCATATATCTGTTATATATGATGTATAGTTATATATCAGAGATATCATATATTATATATTATATATATGTATCTGACATATATTATGTATCTATATCTGATATATATAATCGCCTATCCTAATGATTTCATCAGACCCTATAGGAAACGGATCTTTTGTTCAGAACCTATTCACATAAAAAGGAACACATCTAAAATCATATGTGTAATCTTCCAAGTGTTCTCAAAGATTTCTGCCAAATTCTTTATAAACAGAAGTTTTAATCACAGTTTCCTTTCAAAATGGCAATGCGTTTCAGAGTTATACATTCACCCTTTATGTTACTTTCAGAATTAGGTTTTTTTCTTTTTCACTTTCTGAAAACAAGAGTGACCTGTGACACCACTCTGTCTCCCTGACGTTAGCGCACACAGGGCTGGTGCCAGACGAGGGCCTGGCAGGCAAGTAACAAGCGTGCGCTCCCTGATGAGGACCCAGGAGCTCACTGACGCGTGTCTCATCAGCCACCAGCCAAACAGCAGAACCAGTGCTACGGGTCTGTAACTAGATGGAAGGTCACGCCGACCTTTAGGTCTCGTTCTGGCCCAACTGTCACACTCTAACCTAAATATCCCAAGAACATTGGGCCCCTCACCGGAAGTACTCCCACTCATTCTGTTCTGTTTTGTGTCACTTCTCAGCCTGTCCTGTAATTGTTACTGGTGTCCTTGTATTACTACTTCCCCTATGTTCTTAAAGACATAAGACTTTCACAGTCTTCTCTGTATTATCCACTTTACTTAGTCCTCTTTCTTAGACTCAGTTTAATAGCTAATAAACATCTGCCTGAACAGAAATCAGTAAATATTATCGTTAACATTCCACTACTTTCCAATGGTCAAATTCTTTCAAACTCTTGCTCCCACCCCCTGCACTAATTTTAGTATGAATTTAGTATAAAATCAACATTTATATTTTAAAAATAGGCTGATTTTTTTCTGGCTAAGTCCCTGATGACTGACATGCCTACAGTAAATTTCTGAATTTGATTTATATGGAAAGCTAAAAGAAATCAAGGACACACTGTCAACTAAGCAAATATCTTTTTATTTCAAGTTCCCAAACATTTTAAATCTAGGGAAACTTTAGTACTTCCTGTATTAAAGAACCATCGCATAAAAGGTAAAATGCTTTATATTTTTTTACCAGTAAATCCCGGTAAAGTTTCTGGCTGTCTGGTGTTTGATGAGGCTCAAACCTTGGTTCTCCTGATGTCGCAGCGTTGCTGCTGGCGCCCTCTGCTGACCCAGGCTGTAAGCACATGCTCACATTCTCGACCAGCGCGGTGCTTGGAAAGACCATAGGCTCATCGGGTTCTTTTCTCCCACCTGAAGAGCTGATTGAAAAGATATATAAGGTAAATGGATAGTTATCAGGTACTTTAAAAATGCACACCCAAAAGCATATGTCTCACCATAGCTCAGGCTGTCCTTGAACTCGAGATGATCCTCCTCCCTTAGCCTCCCTCCTAAATAAATGCTGGGGTGACAGGTGTGTATTACCATGCCCAGTCAAACACACCACTTTGATAGGCTGCATACTGGACCACAATACCTTCATAATATAGTTAATAAAAGTTTCTTGGAAAGCAATCTGTTGATTTCTCCTAGACTTGATAAAATGAAAACTTTTATAATATTTAAAAGTTTAAAATATATCATTTGTTCATTTCAAGTTTTAAAGGAATAGTTAAGATCTTTATCAAAGTTCATAAACTGCCATGTATAACCATATTATATACAATGAACATTTATTATTTTCAAAATTAAACAAAACATTTTTAATTAGGGAAAGTAGAATTAAATTATGTATTTCTTGTTAGAACAGTAATCTATGGTAACTGTACAAAATACAGAAAAGTAATACTAACAATCAGCTAGTAGAAGCCTTATTATGGGCCAGGTATAGTTTCAAGTATATCAACTTATATAATCCTCACCAAAAAACCCTGTAAGGCAGATACTACATGTTATCTACACTTGACAGGTAAAGACAAGCACAGAGAGGTAAGACAAGACACTACCTACACCAAGTTATACCACAGATGGAACCACCAAGTTATACCACAAGAACCCAGAAAGAACCATTGTTAACTTATCTTTGTGAGACAGGATTTTCTAACGTAGTTCAGGCTGGCCTTGTACTCATAGTGATCCTCCGGCCTCAGCCTCCCAAGTGCTGGGATTACAGGGGTGCACCGCCAGCCTGGCACCACTGTTAACATTTTAGAGGATCTCCATCTAAGTTTTTCTATAGATTAAATGTGTCTTCTCTGAAAAACTGTACCACATTATAGTACAAATTACAGACAGTTTTGGAAGCTGCTTTAAAACCTAATATTATGAGTATCTTCTAGTTCATTAGCTATTTTTTTAAATTTCTTTTTGGTTTTTTATTTTATTTTTTTGGAGACAGGGTCTTGCTATGTAGTTCAGGCTGGCTTTGAAATCACTATGTAGCCCAGGCTGGCCTCAAACTTGTGGTGATCCTCCTGCCTCCGCCTTTTGACTGCTAGGATTATGGGTGTGCATCACCACGCTCAGTCACAACTTTCAAATTTAGAAGCAGAAATTCAATCTTTAGAGATTTTATGGCTTTTTAAAGAGATTTTTATGGTTTTATCACCCAAATATTTATAAGCACTTTATTTTTAAAGAGGTATATGTCAGTTATCAAGCTTGTCTTATCCTATCTTTAGCTAAATGGTAATGATAATAGGTATAAAGGCACTGTTCTAATTGCTTTATGTACAGTAAGTCATGTAATTCTCTCTCTCTCTCTTTTTTGTTTTTGGTCTTTTTTGAGACAAGGTCTTACTATGCAGTTCAGGCTGGCCTTGAGCTCACTTTGTAGCCCAGGCTGGCCTCAAACTCACAACAATCCTCCTGCCTCAGCCTCCTGAGTGCTGGGATTACAGGCATGTGCCACCACGTTCGACTAAGTCATGTAATTCTCAAGTCTTATAAAATAGGTATTTTAGTATTTTATAGATGAGAAAATAGAATCGCCAAGAGATCATGAGCTATGTGCATGAGTATGCTGCCCTAATTCAAATCCTGGCAGTCTGACACCAGAGCCCGTGCTTTTAATCACTCTGCTATACCATGTGCTCAAGGATTTGAAAATATATGTCTTGCTGTTTAAGCTACCAACAAAAAATGAAAGCTAAAAAGAACCAAAACATTAAAGCTTTTAAACCTGAAAAGATTAAAAAATTTTAAGAATAATTCTAATATATGAGGTATTATTAGGTATGTTTAAAACATGGCTTCTAAAAAAATCATTTTAAAAGAAAGTCTATAAGTCCACATACCATTACTCTCCACTGGGAAAAAGCAATCAACAACCACTTTAAACTGCAAGACAAACTTCTTTCACAGACTGCTTCAACATTGGAAAGACTTATCCAGTAAGACCTCCAAGGGGGACTGGGAGCCCAGCAGCTACTGACATCTATAAATACTTGGCAGTGGGAACTCAGCATGAATCAGAGCAGATGTTTGAGAGAAGTCTGGAGAAGAACCAAATTCACCATAGGCAACACGGGAGACAATATTTAATCCAAACCAACAAAAGACTAAATTTACATCTTGTAATGTGTTGGAATCAATAAAGTTGATTGATTGCTTTGAAGATGCAATTAATTTTATTCTGCCCATTAACTCAAATCTGTTTCTGAAATTAAAAACCACAAAAGCATTGGAGACTTTTAAAATTGTAACTCGAAAATCCCCATAATTCTAGAAAATACTGTGCAGATTATAAAATCAAGTCGAGGAGGATATATAAGGATCAACATGGCCCTTTCTTCTTTGTCCTCAGTTTCTATAATTAGTCCAAATAGAATGTGGGCCTTCCTTGAGAGCCACCCTAAATTATTTTTCCTGTCAATGAGCATTTATTGAGAACTTAACATGGAAAGCAGACATTAAGTCTAGTTCTAAAGACATAGAAATGAGTATGACCACGAGCCTGTAGAAACTCACTCTAGCCAGGGAGAGGTACATAAAAGATCTTTTCAATAGTCTGTGGTACATATGAAGACTTAATTATATGGTTAAAATACATACAATACTGAAAGAAAGTCTGTAGTTTTCTACAGAGGCATATTTACTGTTTTACCCATTATTATAGACAGTATTTTCTTTCTTGTGGTATTGGCCGCTGAGCCCAGGGCCTTCATCCTGAGCTATCTCCCCAGCCCTCTTCTTATCTGCACCGCCCCTACAGACAGGGTCTCCCTGTGTAGTCCCGGCTGGTCTCAAACTCGCAGTGATCTTCCCGCCTCAGACTACTGAGTGCTGGGACTACAGGCGTGTGCCACCATGCACAGCTTTCTATTTTATTTTGAGATAGGATCTTGCTAAATTGCCCAGGCTGAGCTTGAACTCACAATCCTGCTTCAGGCTCGCATGGTGCTGGGATTACAGATGTGTGCCACCATGCCCAATTATAATCATAGTAATTTAAAATGTCAAATATTATCACAAAGCTTGTGATTAAAAAAAGCAACCCACTGCCTGCCCCAATGCCACTTCATGGGCATATTACACCATTGTTTAAAATCTTTCTCTTGTTTTAATAATGAACATGGATTAATCCAAAACTCCTTTCTATATCCCAAGCCCTATGTGATTTGGCCCCTGCATCCATCTCTGACTTAATTTCCTCCACTTTTCTTCTGAGTTACTATGTCCAGCTACCCAGTTTTTCTACTTCTTTCTGAAACTGTCAAGCTCATGC
Organism: Dinomys branickii; assembly: GCA_004027595.1. Lineage (NCBI taxonomy): Eukaryota > Metazoa > Chordata > Mammalia > Rodentia > Dinomyidae > Dinomys > Dinomys branickii. The sequence continues at coordinate 75,702 of PVLD010002637.1, read as the reverse complement.
ACACCTCAGGGGTTCGACTTGCCATTTCCTACACCAGCAACACTTCCCAAAGTGGGTGGCTGGCTCATGAATGGCTCCTCAAATGCCACCCCAAAGACAGGGTTACTTCTACCACGCTATTCAATATGATACACCTCACTCCTATGCTGCCATCCCAGCTACACTCCACTTCATCTCCCTGGTTTGTTTTATTCAGAATAGTTGTCACTATATTTAATTATTTCTGCTGCTTATGTGGTTAAATTGGGCGCTTTGTCTAACCTACTGCTTAATCTCTAGGGTCTAGTTCTATGGCAGCAAATATTCAATATGTAGTATTTGTTGAATTCATACCCAAATCTGCTGAGGCTCTGCATTCAGAACCCCTTTTAATAAAAAATTTATTTATTTTTTATTTATTTATTTTTTTTGCGGTACTGGGGATCAAACTCAGGACCCTGCGCTTGCTAGGCAAGCGCTTATTCCACTGAGCTATATCCCCAGCCCCCAATAAAAAATTTATAATGAAATATTTCAAACATAAGAAAGAACTGTTTAACATATCACCATATGTAATCCCTTTTAAAACTTGCCAACTCTTTTTTTTTTTTTTCTGGTTTTTCACACAAGGTTTCACTATGCAGTTCAGGCTGGCCTTGAATTTATTTTGTAGCCACGGCTGGTTGTGGCCAGCCAGGGCTACATAGTGAGTTCAAGACAAGCCTGAGCTGCACAGCAATACCTTGTCTTGAAAGGAAGGAAGAAAGGAAGGGAGAGAGGGAAGGAGGAACAGAGGGAGGGATGGAGGGAGGGAGGAAAGAGAGAGAGAGAGAGAGAGAGAGAGAGAGAGAGAGAGAGAGAGAGAGAGAGAGAGAGAGAGAGAGAGAGAGAGAGAGAGAGAGAGAGAAAGAAAGAAAGAAAGAAAAAGAAAGAGGGCGAGTAGGTTTTAAGGGCTGGGCAGGTGCGTCAGCGGTAGAGCGGTTGCTCTGCATGTGTAAGCTAGGTTCAATCCCTACTACAACAACAGCGAGCTCAAAAGAGTAGATTTTAAATTTTTTCATCACATGAAAAACATTATGAAATACATGAAATAATGGATTTGTGGATTATTAGTCTGATTTACTTATAAAGTAAACATATCACTTATACAGTGTATATATATAAACACCTAAGCATAAATGTAAAGTTACGAATTTTCAATGAAAAATGAAGTAAAAAAAAGAAATGTAAAAAGGAAAAAATATTGAATCAGTGATCTTACTTGGACTCAGAAAGTGGCTGATTAAATTCTTCTTCCACAGCAACATTGCTATCTTCAAAACTGGGAATGTCAACTGCTTTCAATGAAGATGCACTATCTGGAGGACTTGTGACTTCATTATTAATATCAACAGAAAAATTCATGTCCTCACTGGAAATCTTGGTATCATCTTGTTTCAGCTGAGAATCAGGCTCTTGATCATCACCTGCCGCATTCCAAAACAAGCTAGCACCTGGAGGTTAAATGATTTATTAGACATGAAAACAAATATTCAACTACAAAAATAATAAACAAAAGCTTATAAGACTAGCTGTATTAGTTTAACACAATTGTCTATGCTGTTTTCAGATTACATTTCCTCAAAAATGCCACAAGAGGTGGGTGAAAGGTGGAAAGAGAAGAGTAGGAACAAAGGAAAAAGAAAAGAAACACTTGGGATCCCAGCTCTTCAAGGACTCGATCTACTTTCGTAAGTTTCTGAATGTAATTTGTGAGGTGGGCAGCCGTGTGGAAAACTGCTGCTCTGAAGAACAAAAGCAAATATATAAAACATAAATCTAGTTTTGATTCTTAAATATAATCACATTAAAGAAACTGTATTAAAGATGTAGATACTTAAAAATCAAAAGCTTCCCAAAATGGACCATTCGCATACATATTCCAAGGATTTTGCATCTATTATTTGCTTATTTTTATTGTTGTTATTAAATTGACTTATTTTAGTTTTACCTAGGCTTGTCATTTCTGTGAAGTCACAGGTTTTATGTGCTAGTTAACACATTTTCTTTTGTGTCTGTATGTGTGGTAAGGGGAATTTAACCCAGAGCTTCACACACACTAGGCAATACTCTACCGCCAAGCTACATCTCTAGCTGTGTATATTTTCTCTTTTGAGATAGAGTCTCACTAAGTTGACCGTGTTGGCTTCAAACTTGTTATCTTCCTGCCTCAGCCTTCCAAGTGACTATGAGTAGCTGAGACGACAGATGTGTACCACTATGGCTGGCTTAGTTATACCTATTCTGAAACTTATTAAGAATAAATTTATAAAACATGAACTATTTATCGGTATATCACCCCAAGTCATCTTTTGTATCATGAACTATCTAAAATCTGCAATTTGGGAAATACTGCTATATACTACAAAGGTTTAAAGAACTAGTTAAAACCAGTCAATAAATCCAAGTCAAAACGGTTTCTTCTTTGAGGGTCTACATGGGTGATTCTATGAAAATAAACTAATAAAAGCAAGATTTAACTTTACATTCCCCTATTTTAAAAGTTATATACAGCCTGCCTACACTTCCTGATTACATATCAATATTTAACTTTAAGGTGAAGTACATGTAAAACACAAGTGCTTCTCAAAGCCATTTTGTCCAGGCCGGACATGGTGGCACACACCTGTGATCCCAGCACTCAGGAGGATGAGGCAGGAGGATCACTGCAAATTTGAGGCCAACCTGGGCTACAAAGTGAGTTTAAGGCCAGCCTGAACTGCATAGCAAAACCGTGTCTCAAAAAGAGACACCCCCCCGCAAAAAGCCATTTAGCCCAAATGATTATTAATCATTCATTTTATATATATAGGCAATAACTATAAATACAAATCTACGAAGTCTTAAAATACCTGAATTCTATATATCATGTTTGAAAATATGTCTCAACTAATTTCAGACTTTCAGCTAAGCATGTGAATGACTTCATTCAATGGTCATTTGTTTGTTGAGCACGCATTATGTTTCAGCATGTGAACAGAGATACAATGTTAAATAAACCAATGTTTTAGATCTCAAAAGCTTCAGTCCAGTAATACAGGTAAGCAACTGTAATGTAGCAAATACAGAATTTTACAAGACATAGAATACCAAACTTTGGGGTATATTTACTTAGCTCACCATACTCCTAAATTCTTTTAGCCCTACACACACACACACACACACACACACACACACACACACACACTCTCTCTCTCTCTCTCTCTCTCACACACACACACACACACACACACACACACACACTCTCTCTCACACACACACACACACACACTCTCTCTCTCTCTCTCTCTCTCTCTCTCTCTCTCTCTCTTTCCTGGGAGATGTTACTTTTGCAATCTGAAAGGTATAACTAGTTTGGTGGTAGAGTATTGAAATTTAAAAAAAAGAAACATAAAAAGGAAAACTGTAAGACAAAACATTGAATCAGAGATCTTACTTGGATTCAGCACACAAATTTTTATCTATGTTTCTTAATCCCCTTACTACTGAACCAAGGATTACAATCTAATCCAAACCAGGGCACTGAGGTTCTCTGGAATTTGAAGGTGGGACCACAGGATAATTAGATGGTTTGTATACATATAACTAGAATTGTGTAGCTCAAACTTAGCTTGTAGAACACAAACTCTGGCTCATCTGTATTTAAAAATGTAAAGCAATGAAAGCTAGACTACACAAAGAACTGAATAAACAGTCACATAGAATAACTGGATAATCCTGGATAGTGGTTCAGTTTCTTGGGGTTTTTTGGTACTGGGAATTGATCTCAGGACCTTGTACTTGCCAGGCAGGTGCTTATACCACTGAGCTATCCAGGTTTTTCTTTTTTTTTTTTTTCTTTTTGAGACAGGGTCCCACAATACAGTTGAGGCTGGCCTTGAGCTCACTTTGTAGCCCAGGCTGGCCTTGAACTCAAACAATCCTTCTGCTTCAGCATCCCGAGTGCTGGGATTACAGGCATGCACCACCTAGCCCGGCCTGTTTCTTGTTGAACTCTTCTCGAAGTCCACACGTAGCACTAGACACCCTGAAAAATCCTCACACCCTTCCAGAAAATTCCCTTTCCTTGCTTATATTAATTCAAAGTTAGTGTGTTAGGTGTAGCCGAAGAATTTTACCTACATACTACCTGAATTTGACTTTAAAATGTACATATGGCTCTTGCTACTCTCCTTGCTCCCCTTACGTGATAGTTTAAATAAACAGGTTTAGGGCTGGAGATGTAGCTCAGTGAAAAGGCCTTGGGTTCAATCCCTAGTACCGCAAAACCAAAACAAACCTCCCACAAACAAACCAAAAGAAAAAAACAAAACAAAAAACCAAAACCTTGCAAAAACAAAATAAATTACCTGTGCTCACAGCAATGCTTACACTTTTGCTCATGTGCAAGCCCGGGGAAGGCTGTGCTTCCATGGAAACCAGCTCCATCTGTCTTGCATCTTGTACCACATCTTCAACAGAGGTTTTCTTTGGGGAACCAGGCTTCAGAGACTGCGCTTCCAACAAACGTTGAATCTGTATCAAATGAAAACATAAACTGACAGTAATCAACAAAATTGGCATAAATTACAAAACACTATATTTAGAGTTTAACTGTATTTTCTCACATTCTAATTAGTTCACATTATGAACTTAGTATAGGAAGCCATTCCATTAACTATTAAGGAGTATTAAGTTAAATATAAATTTAAAAGTAAAACATAAAGATATTTAGGTTAGTATTCATAAACTGACACATAGAAAAGTCTGAATGATTAATACTACAAATGAATATTTTATTCCTACTTCATTTATAAAACAAGTAAAATGGAGGTATAATTCCATATACCAAATATTGAACATTTTATACAAATTCCTTAACTAGAAATATTAATAATCAATAGCTATCATTTACTGAACACTTCTTGTTTGTAAGATATCACAAGTTTTTTATGTATGATTTTGAGGTTGCAATACCAAAATTTTGTCTTCCTTTGAAAATTAAGATAAAATTGATATGCTGTAGAATTCACCACGTAAGTAATTCACTAGATTTTAGGGTAGTCACAAAGTTTGCAACTATTACCATCTAATTCCAGAACATTTTCTTCAAACTCCAAAATTGTGACCATTAGCAGGCTCTCCCTACTGCCTCCTTGGTAGCTTCTGGTGGCCATAACACTCTGTCTCTATGGATTTACCTATTCTGGGCATTTCATATAAATAGAACTATATAAAACATGGCTTTGTGTCCAGCTTCTTTCACTTAGTATAAAGTTTTCAATGCCAACCATGTTATACAGCATTTACCAACGCTTTTGACTGCTACATATGCCATTGTGTGAATCTGTCACATTATGTTTATCCATTCATCAGCTGCTAGACAATTGGGTTATTTACACTTTGGGCTATTATGAATAATACTGCTATGGACATATATATAGATTTATATGTGGACATGTTTTATTCATTTCTCTTGGATATATACCTTAGTGAAAGTGTACCCCTTTTTAAATGTGACTTTCTATCTCTCTATACATGGTACTACTGTACTTTACTAATAGCATTAATTTCAGAGGATTAACTTTATTGATATAAGCATTATCAATAAATGAAGATCATTAGAAACAGAAACTGAATCAATAATATAAAATGGCATATGTATGTACCGTGGTTTGGAGCACAAACTTTGGTATCAAGCAGACATAAGCTTAGATCCTATTCTGCTGAGCTAGGTGTGGTAGTGTACACTTGTAATCCCAGCACTTGGGAGACTGAGGCAGGAGAACCGCTGGGAGTTCGTGGTCTGCCTGTGCTACACAGTGAGTTCAAGGTCAGCCTGAACTATAGAGCAAGACCCTGCTTCAAAAAAACCAAAACAAATAAAAGACAGATACAGCAGTGCCTTGGTTCATGAGCTTAATGCATCCCAAGATTGTGGAATAGTTAGCCACATTTATGTTCATGTGGGAAAGATGGCTGTGGTCAGGTTCATCACCTGATGCAGAGTTAGCAAACAAAAAATTTTGCCAAATGCTTTTGTTTGCAAACCAAATTATTTGCAAACAAAAACATTCATGAAGGGAGACACCATTCTAATAGGAAGAAAGAGAGAAAATTATTGTTATCCAGCGTGGACCATGTATCTAAGAGAGTGCCTTGATTCAGTGTAATCGTTTTATGTGCTTTATGTTGTTTGGCCTGTCTGTCTGGTTGTTAATCTGTACACATGATCATTAACTTTATAATGACTTAAATACATGAATCTGATGCTGGCAAAATAAAAGGGCACAGAGGGAAAGGGAAAAAACAGTTAAAATGTCTTATGTACACGTGCCCGTTGCCTACAATGAATGTAATTATGTAAGACAAATGCATACTAATAAAATTAAAAAAAAAAAAAAAACCAAGCAGGGCATGGTAGTGCACTCCTGTAATCCTAGCACTTGGGAGACTGAGGCAAGAGGATTTCTCAAAGTTTGAGGCCAGCCTGGGCTATGCAGTGAGTTCAAGGCCTGAACTACATAGCAAGACCCTGTCTTAAAAAACAAAAACAAAAACAAAAACTCTATCCTGCTACCTTTTGGGAAGGTTATTTAATCCCTGTGAGTTTCAGTATCACCTAAAACTAAGGTTGTTGGGAATTATTGAAAGAGATGAATAAATTCTAACTTGCTGGGTGTTTGCTAAGGCCAAGTCCTACATTAAGCTCTTTATAAAAAACTCACTATTTATTTTCTTCTGTGGAACTGGAGATTGAACTCAGGGCTGGACACTGAACTCAGGGCCTTCATACTGAGCTGCATTCCTACCCCTTTTAATTTTTTTTATTTTGAGACAGTCTCACTAAGTTCCCCAGGCAAGACAAACTTACAATCCTCCTACCTCAGCTTATCAGAGTGCTGAGATTACAGGCACAAACCACTATCCTCTGTGTAAACCCTATTTTATTTATTTATCTGGTGCCAGGAATTAAACTCAGGACCTTGCACTTGCCAGGCATGTGAGCTATACCCCTGGTCCTCAATTTATAAATCTACAGATCATCTCTTCTATTTTATAGAAGAGTGAAGTTTCAGAAGATCACAGCAGCAGCACTCAGTAAGACATACTTTTAGGGTCTAAAATTAGCCAATATGCTACAAAAATGTATTTTCTTCTATTACCTTTACTTATAGTATATGTATTTATTTTCTTTTGACAGGGCCTTGCTATGTAGCTCAGGCTGGCCTTGAACTAGGAGTGATCCTATCTCAGCCTCCCAAGTGCTGGGATGACAGGCGTACACTACCACACCCAGTAGCTTTTAACATATTAATCTTTAGAGTTCCAAAATACACCTGAACATTTGAAAAAGCTAGTACCTTTTCCTTTTCAAAAGGCCCAAGGATTTAGTCTACACAGAAGGACTTCAGTGTTTCAATGCTTCTATTTATTTATTTTTGGAGTATTGTGGCCTGAACCCAGGGTTTTACCCAGGGAATTACATCCCCAGATTCCTGCCTTTTTAAATTTTAAAACAAAGATTCCTAAAATGCTAAATGGCGCAGGGATCAAACTTGCAATATTCTTGCCTGAGCCTCCTAGAATACTGAGTTATCTCCTCACACTCTGTCTTTCCCATGGGCTTAGGCTGGAATATAAAAATACCATCATCCTCAATATTCACGGGGGACTGGTTCCAGCACCATCCAGATAGCTAATCTGTGGATGTTAAATTCTTTATACAAAGTTGCAATACTTGTAATAACTCACATACTTTAAATCTGTAGATTACTTATACCTAATACATTGTGAATGCCATGTAAATAGATGTTATAATGCATTGTTTATAGAGTGACAAAAAAAGTCTACATATTCAGTACAAGTTAAATTTTTTAATTTTTCAATCTGTGGTTGGTTGAATCCATAGATGTAGAAACCTTGGATATGAAAGGCCAACTGTGTTTTATAAAACTATAGTAATTAAGAGGTCATGTGTGGTGGTGCATGCCTGTAATCCCGGCACTTGGGAGGCTGAGGCAGGAGGACCGCTGAGAGTTGGCCTGAACTACATAGTCAGATCCTGGCTCAAACAAACAAACATAAAATAAAAGTGAAAACATAAATAAAAATAAATAAATCTATAGTAACTAAATAAAATGGTATTGGTGTTAGAATAGATATGCAGGTCATTGGAACAAAATATAATCTACAGAGACATGCAAACACGTTTCCATTATACAACAAAAATGACTTCTACATCATCAACAAGAAATATGTATTAATTAATAAACATATGGGGCAGTCACCTGATTAAAAAGAAAAAATCTTATCCCAATACCAAAACAAAATGGAAAAAACAAATTTAACTGGGGAGGGAGAAGAAGCACAGAGAATAAATGTTTTACATTTTTTGAAGGGAAAGCTTTTCTAAACATAATATAAAACCCACAAAGTAAATGACTGATAAATTAACTATAGATAAAATAATTATTGAGTATAAAACAAAATTTTCTACATTTTGAATAATTATTTTGTATAAAATATAAGACAATTAAGACCAGGTAAAAGAACATACACGATAACAAATTTCCTTAATTCAAGTGTTTATGAATTAATTTGAAGAAGAATTTAGTAGAAAATGGTAAAGTGACACGGACTTTTACCAAAAAAATCCAAATGGCCAATAATACTGCAATACAAATTTAAAATTTCTATTTATAACAATGATAATTTAAAAGACTGACAAAACCAATGTTGGACATCTGGAAAAATGGTTTTGGAATATTAAATTAGTATAACCTGGGTTGGGGGTGTAGCTCAGTGGTAGAGAGCTTGTCAGCATGTGAGGTCCTGGCTTCAATCCCCAGAGCATATCAAAAATAAAGAAAGAAAGAGACCTAGTTGTCCTGGTTAAAAAGAAGAGAATCTTCCTTGCTCTACATATTTAAAAAGAAAGAAAGAGAAAGAGAGAGAAAAAGAAAGAAGAAAAGAATCTTCCTTGCTCTATATATTTAAAAAGACAAAAAGAGTGAGAAAGAAAAAGAAACAAAGAGAAGGAAGGAAGGAAGGAAGGAAGGAAGGAAGGAAGGAAGGAAGGAAGGAAGGAAAGAAAGAAAGAAAGAAAGAAAGAAAGAAAGAAAGAAAGAAAGAAAGAAAGAAAGAAAAAGAAGGAAAGAAGAAAAAAGGTGTAACCTTTTTGGCTGACATTTACAATTATTCACGTGACAAAATGAGCACTATGCAATTATTACGGGCTGGGCTTGGTGGTGTAACCCTTAATCCCAGTGACTCCAGAGGTTCTCAGGCAAGAGGATCAAAAGTTCAACACCAGTGTAGGCAATTTATGGAGACTGTCTCAAAATAAGAAAAGGGCGGGGATGTGGCTCAGTGGTGTAGCACTTGTCTAGCCTTGGGTTTGTTCCCCACTACCGACAGGGCAGAGGGGATTATTACATGTAAATATTTTCAAGGTGCTAAAAAGAGAGGAAGCTAAGTTCCCTCCCCAAAGCTATTTCCTACAACAGACAGGCAGATCAGGAAACAAACGAACATGTAATTAATGTATGCATGCTGTGAAGAAATTAGCCATTATAAGGAGTATTTCAGGCAAAAAAAACTGAAAACGTGTGAACTAAGTATAAGCATGTACTTCATGTTTGAAGAACAAAAAGGACACCACTGCAGCTGAACTCAACACCAAAGAAAGTGGTTAGAGGAGTGGACAGTGAGACAGCTGAACCACAGAGGGCTTTGAGCTGGTGTGGTGGCACCGGTCTGTAGTCCTAGCACTTGGGTGACGAGGCAGGAAGATCACAAATTTGATTGTAGGCCAGGCAATTTAGTGAGATCCTATTTCAAAATAAAAAAAGGGCTGGGGATGTAGCTCAGTGCAAAGCCCTGGGGTTTAATCCCAAGTCCACAAATAAAACAAAAAAACAAAAACAAGCAGGGAGAGGCAGCCCGTAATCTCAGCACTGAGAGGCTGAGGCAGGAGGATCACCACAAATTCAAGATAAGCCTGGGCTACATACTGAGTTGAAGGCCAGCCTGAATTACACAGCGAGTCCCTGCCTCTAAAAACAAAAGCAGAAACAGAAACAAAACAAAGCAAACAAAAAAATGCCCCAAAATATAAAAGGCTCTGAGGCCAAAGCAAGGAATTTGGATTTTATTCTGGTAGCAACAGAAAAGCATTAGAGGATTTTAAGAAGTACCATGATCTGATGCTTTTAGAAGGTGGCTGTGGTACTTCTCACTGTGGGAAGCGCGAGGACAGTACTGGAGCAGCACATATGGGTATGATCAGACAGACACGCGCATCAGGGTGGGAGCAGGAAAGGCAGCGGAGAGCAATTATATTCAGAATATATGCAAAGAGAGAAGCACAGGGTTTCCCTCTCCCCTCAGTGAACCAACGGCCTCAAACATGGTAAGAAATAGTTCTATCACTGAGCTACAACCTCCACCCCCAAAAGTCTAGGGGGCTTTTGAATTAGGTCTAAGTAACTTGATGACAGGTGGTATCATTAACTGATGTACTAATGATAAGGAAACACAGTAACAGTTAACATTAATCAAGTACTAACAATACACCACGTACTATTCTAAGCCTTCCCTAATTCATTCAACCCTAAAATTTCATAAGATTTCTATATAACCTTATTATGTATATAGGAAAGCTGAGCCTGGGAGCTAAGGTTACTTATCCGAAGTTGTGTAGTATATGTTACAGAGAAACTGGGTTAGAATTCAAGGAATCCAGTACCAGAGCCCATTCCTTTAACCACTATACCAAAATGAAACTTGGAATACCAAGAGAGGTGTAAATTTGGGTATTTTGAACCTTTAAAATGTACGTTCCTTTCGACTTCACAATTTTGTTGTAGATGTCTATGGTACAGAGATGCTAACACATACACAGTGAGATGTATTAGGATACTCACTACTACATGTTTGCAATAGCAGAAACTTCAAACTACTGACATAGCAATAGAACAGTTACAAAAACTACATAATTACAACAGAATTCTAGGCAGAATAAGAGTTTTTATATGACCTTATAAAAGTACTTTTTAAAAAAAGTTCATGGCTGAGCACTCAGGAGGCTGACATAAGAGGATCACCTCAAGTTTGAGGTTGGCATGGGATACCTGGTAAATTTAAGATAAGCCTGAAGTACATGGTGAGACAGTCTCAAGAACCAAAAGTTTATGAATGAGGAAGACAGTATGTGTATTTACTGCAGAAGATTTTCTATATCATATTTTGTATGATGCAGATAATCTAGATGAGATTACATTTTAAACATACACACCTCAAGTAATTTGTGTTTATAATAAAATTTCAAAGAATTTACTTAGGTTTAAAAAACAACAATGCTAAAAAATAAAAATAAATAAAAGACAACAATGCTTAGTCTTTTCATGTGTTCCTATCCAAAGCATTTTAAATCAGAATTTGATTTTTTTTGCAATATGCAAATACCCATTTCAATTTTATGAACAAAAAAATTTTAAACAGTACATTTTGCATATAATACATATATTTGCATAGATAAAGTATAATGGAAAAATATGAAGAACATTTCTGGTTGTTTCTATTGGTACTAAGTATAAAGGGAAAAACAATGTGGGATAGGTAAGTGGAGTAAGGACATTAATTAGGAAAAAACAGTATATATAGTCTAACCTGTACAAGCATATAAATAAGACTAAGAACTCAGTTTTTATTTTGAGACAGGGTCTTACTAAGTAGTTAAGATTCCCAGGTTGGGCTTAAACTCACAGTCCTCCTGCCTTAGCTTCCCAGACCACCATGCCCAGTAAATTCCCAGGTTTTAAGAAACTACATTAACACCAAACATTTAATAAAACTATGAAAGTTTCAAGCAAACCTGCGCCTGAAGTAGTCTCAGCTGTCTGTCTTGCTCTGTGACAAATCGATATGCATCTGGAGATAATCCCATCATTCCGTTATCCGACTTAGTCCTGGGTGTGTGTGCGCACAATGCACAAGGCTGAGGGTTATACGAGTCCAGGTGCGAAGGCCTTGCCATAGGTGGTGGTTCTGTACTGTTACGGAAAGAACAATTATCCATGCCTCCCTGAGGTCTCAAGCCTACAGGACTACTTGAAGAACAGAACGCGTTGTACAGAGCTGGACACCCATTTGGGTGAAGTAACGAATGCTTCTGAAGCACTTCAGACTGCAGATCTTGAACGGACCCTACTGTATTTATCCCATTCCAAAAATTTATTGGACTGTATCGAGTATGACCATAATGCTGACAACAGGTACAAACATTTGTGGGATAATAAGATGGTAGTGACGGAGCAGGTACCTGAAGTTCCCCTGGCCTTCCTGAATGATGGGGCGAAAAGACAAAATTGTGTGGGTGGGACTGTGAAACAAGAGAAGACTGCCTAGAATTATATGTGGAGGCTCTTTTAGGATCCTCTTTTTGTACATTTCCAGTAACAACTTCTTGAAGCTTCTCAGATACATCAGGAGGTAGCACATTAAGAGCAGACGGCTGAACAATGTCACTCCCAACCTGGGGGCTCCCTTTCTTACAGGTAGGTGACTGGTTTACTTTACAATGCTTCAGAGAAGCAGTGCTCTGAGTTAACTGATTCGATATCATTTTCAAAGAAGGTTCCCCAGCTTCAGCTTCTGGGCTGTGCTTCTCATAATGAAGGTCAGGTTGCAAGGGCTTCAAGTGCTCAGAATGGCTGATCAAAGGAGGATTTTCAGTATTCATCAAAGCCATTGTATTAGACAGATGATTTGATTCTTTGAAATTGCCATCAAATACAAGTGAAAGTTCAGGAACTGATGGTTGGATCTTAGAAATCTATAAATGAAAAAGAAAAAACAAACATTTAGGAGAAATATGTGCTTTGCTTTCCTTAAATCAGTATTTCCAATATAATATCCAATTATGAATTAGAAATTGTTCATTATTAGACCATCAACATATTTTCCAGGCAACTTATATGACCATCACTAAAAATACAACTGTTAAAAAAAAACAAGGTCTTGGCCATCAAAGAATATAGCTAAACATCTCCCAAACTTCAGTAACAGAACTCCTTCTATTGGACAACTGATGAACATTGCTTAGGTCACAGAATACATATGGGAAACTGTTTCAGAAAAGTTTTTACCCTCACTCTGAAAAACAAATTATCATAGGCAGTAGCTTCAGTAGATATAACAGTAACCGTTTATGTATTTTAAATAACAAGGTTATCTTTTCCAACGAATATTTCAAAATATTTGTTACAAATGAAGTTACTCTGTTCTTTCTACTGAAATCACTTAAGAGAGGGAAGAGAACAGGAAAGTGTAATCAAAATATTCCCTATGGTGAATTTGTTATACCTTATTATTAATTTAAAAAAAATATTTCCTATTCCTTTTCTTCTAATGTAAATAACCAGTCCAATTAAGGTAAATGACAATTCTAAAATAGCCCACTGGCTAGAAGCAATCATAATAGACTTCTATTTTTTTTTTTTTTTTTTGTCTTTTTGTGGTAGGGTCTTACTATGCAGTTCAGGCTGGCCTTGAGCTCACTTTGTAGCCCAGGTTAACCTCAAACTCACCACAATCTTCCTGCCTCAGCCTCCTGAGTACTGGGATTACAGGTTTACAGGCCTGTGCCAACACACCCAGCTCAGTAATTGACTTCTGAAAGCAAACAGAATGTTTTCTCTGAATAGAGTAACAAAAGCCAATGTCAAGGTTTGGTAATTGTATACATTGTTGAGTTTATACAGTTTTATTTTTCTTTTATTTATTTATTTTTTTGGAACCAGGAATCAAACTGAGGACCTTGCACTTGGGAGGCAGTTGCTTGTGCCACTGAGCTATATCCCCAGCCAGAGTTGACACGATTTTAGAAAGCTCTGATTCTGAAATCAAACCTCTTGAATTAAGAGTGCCAGCTTTACTACCTATAGTTTGTGATTATGGGCAAGTATCTTAACCAATCTATGCCACAATTTTTTCTGGTAATAAGCATATGTATTTATTATGTATATATTATTACACATATGTGAATATATATTATTACATGTAATAATTATATGTATCTGTGAAGTATATGAAGTGTGATCAAAATATACAGTGAATGTTTAAATAAAAATTTATTACACGTTGCTATTAATCCCCCTTGCTAAAAATATTCCCTGCTCCCCTTTGGTTTGAACACACTTATTCTATCCCATTGCCACTTTCTGAAACAATTCTGGAAGTTCTCTTCATGACTTCACGAGGTATGATCAAAAACATGGTACATGCAGTCTTATAAAACACCATGGTGCATCCTTATCCATGTTATTTAATGCATCTGCCACCATGAGACTCCCAGCTCTTCTCCAAAGTCAAAATGATCACGAAAGGTTAACATCTTGAATCAATTTAGGACACCAAGGCAACAACAACAATGCAGCTAAAGAAACAGAAAACTTCCTGAACTGCTTTAGAAAGTGGTGATAATGGGTGGGTGTGGCACACGCCTGTAATCCCAGCACTCAGGAGACTGAGGCAGGAGGATCTCATTGAGTCTGAAGCCAGCCTGGGCTATATAGTGAGCTCAAGGACAGCCTGAGTTGCCGAGCGAGACCCTGTCACCCCCGCCCCCAAGGAAAGTGGCAAAAACAATGGTTTAAGCCCATCTGAAGTGAGAGGCGATATTGGCAATGTGCCTTTTATTGTAATAAAATTTTAAACATTCACTGTTTCTCAATCACACCTTATATACATTTCTATATAGATAAAACCAAATAGATATAGGAAGCTGGAATAATGCTTAAACAAGTTCTAGGTACTGTTTAGTATTTTAACATGAAGAAACTTGCTGATCTCTAACCACAAAGGTCAGTGATACCTTCTGACTCACTGGATGAGGACTAGGAATTGGTCTTGGAGAAAAGTCTTCATCTTCAACGCCAGAGTCATGATCACTTACTTGTATTTTCCCAGGAGTTAACTTTTGGGAAAACCTAAGGAGTAGAAAGGGAGACAAGAAAAACCTTCATACAATCTAGGATTTCTACCTTCTTTTCTGAAATGAAGTAAAGTCCTTGATAAGTAATACCTGGATCTGACAACCACAAGGCTACTTTTTAAAAAATCAATGTTAGTTGACCAGAAAAACTGGCCTCCTCAGACTCATATTTATTTAACCAACCTTTCTGCCTGATCATGGCAAGTTTATCCCAATGTTGTTAATGTCACAATAAATCAGTAGAGTTCTTTCTGACTGAACACGATGAGGAATGTAGAAATGAGATTTGTTATGTACTATAAAAAAGTTTATGATCTGGCAATGGACAGGTACCTCAGCTGTATTAAACACTGCATTTAATACCCATTATGTTAAAAAGAAAAATGACTGAAAAATTATGTTTTCCTATGTATTTATATCTGCTGTGGGAAAATACCGAGACATCACCTCCTTTTTAGTTAGTTGCAGTCCTTGTATCACAGATGGCACTTTCTAGCAGAACACAGAAAAATATTCAGTGCCAACACAGAATTTCAAAAGTTGAAATTAGAGTTTAAGATTAAAGACTTAGAATACTATATATACCATGATTTCTAAAACAAACAAACTTAGAATTAATAAGGCTCCTAAAAAAGCATCCCATATCTTATTTCATCCATATTGAATTCGTCTAGCAGAAGGACAACAGATCAACAAGAAAGCCTAAAGTAGACCTGAAGATGTGACAGCATCTGAACTCTTCAGGATTCCCTGAACTCTTGTATCCTAGAGAGGCAGACATAAAGCTCTTTCTGTGCAGGGTACTACAATGAAGCAAGAAGACTATCTATAAGATGTGTTTAAGTAGACAAAACTGCACCACTCCACAAAGCTCTCCAACAGCCGGAACGGCTGTAACACAGAATGATATCCCATGAGCTTAGTGCAACGTGCACATGACAGAGGGCTAGTGACCTCAACAGGGTCAAAAGGATTGCAGCAGGAAAGATGTACAAACCTGCCAAAGATCAGGCGCACATGAAAACATTTAGAGACAGCAGTACAGATGGATGAGAATCATGTCACCTCTTATCACCACCACTGGCACACCATTACATTGCATTAACCCCAGAGAAAAGAGGATAAAAAGACCCTGAATTCATTGAAATTTGGGGTTCAAACTACAGTAGTATGTTGGTTCACAAACTTAATTCTTTCCATGATTTGGGTTGCAAACCAAATTGGACAAGAACTGAATCAAACTCAAGTTGACCTTATGGGGAAACTTGATTTGGTTCAAGTACCACTGTAGATATTACACCCAGTTACAAGAACAAATTACTCTTTTATTATACATATGAGCTATAGCACAGAACATCAACTACATATTTACTTACCACACACACACACACACACACACACTGCTGATGCAATGATTAAAACTCATTTCCTAGTGTTTTTAGCATCTAAGGCAAAAAGGAAAAATTTATAATGCCAACTCTTCAGGCAAGAAACATTCTGCTGAAGTTAGAATGACTGATCTTTATTAAAACTTTGGTCAGAGTTGAAAACAAGCAAGGTTTCAAAAACATTGATAAAGAAATTATAAACTGGGCTTGGTGGTGCACACCTGTAATCCCAGCACTTGGGAGGCTGAGGAAGGAGGACTGTTGTAAGTTTAAGACCAGCCTGAGCTACCTCAGTGAGTTCAAGGCCAGTCTACACTACATGGTAAGACCCTGTCTCAAAAAAAAAAGAAAGAAATTATAAACGTTTCTCTACTTGGGCTTTTTCTTCCATAAACATTCAAGAAAATGTTAAATAAAACTTTTAAATTTAAGACAATTTCTGGGTATGGTGGCACATGCCTCTAATACCAGCACTAGGGAGGCTGAGGCAGGAGGATTACTGAAAGTTTGAAGCCAGTCTGGGGTACAAAGTGAGTTTAAGGGCAGCCTGAACTGCATAATGAAAACCTGTCTCAAAAAAGACTAAAAAAAAAAAAAAGACAACTAAGGTGTTCCTACAAAGCCATTACAATGTGGTACTTTTCGAAGATCTACCCTATTTCAAGGATAAATTAGTATGTCTGAAGAAGGATGGGGCATCCTGTAGACATCTTTCTAATCCCTCATACTTCTAAATATTGTAAATGGAAGTTTGCAGGTGTGACCAAATTACGGATCTTGAGATGGGGAGATTATTTTTGGACAAACCAGGTGGGCCCAGTGTAGTTATAGGGGTCCTTAGCAGGGGGAAATAAGAGGGTTAGAGTCAGAGAAGGCAATGTGAGGACGGAGGCGTGCTGAAGAACAGAAGGGAAAGGAGAAGAAAGACTTGAGGATGCTATGCCACTGACTATGAAAACAGAATAAGCAGTTATGTGACATGGACTGCAGGTGGAATCTAGAAGCTGGAAAAGGCAATAAAACAGATAATCCCCTAGAACCTGATGAAGAAACACAGCCTTCCCAACACCGACTTTGGATTTCTGGCCTCAGAACTGTACGATAACTCCGTTTTAAGCTACTATGTTTATGGTGAGTGTTGCAGCAGCAATAAGAGCCTAGGAGAGATGCCGTTACAGTGTCATTGTACAGATGGGACGCTGATGTTTAGAACCAGCCCTCAACACAGATATGTCTGAAATCAAAACTCGAGTTTGCAATTATTGTTACTTTAGCACAGTTGCCATTTTAAGCTTGTATCATAGATAATTTCCACCTAAAGAATGAAGTGTTAAGCCAGATGAATCATTCCATATTAGAAAAAACAAATCAAGGCTGGGTGTGTGGTTCAGTAGAACAGTTGCTTCCCATGCACAAGACTGTAGCTTCAATCACAAGCAACACACACATACACACACACACAAGCCATTTTCAGTAAGATAGATTCCACTAATTAATAATGAATAGCTCCTTTACATCTGCTTGTTTATCATGAAGATTTTTTTTCTCTCTCTTTTTGGACTTGTAATGCAGGGTCCCCCTATGTAGTTCAGGATAGCCTTGAATTCATGGTGATCCTCCGGCCTCAGCCTCTTAAGTGCTGATCTCGTGCAATATTCTAAACATGCAGTATTACAGTGGCTAAGAGACAAGTTTGTATTAGTCAAAAAGCTGGGAAACAGGCAAGTCAAATACCAGGAAAAATTAAAAATAGCAATACTTTCTACACAGTCAAAGAATAAACTAACATTCTTTTCTTTTTAAAGCGGCCAGGGATATAGTTCAGTGGCACAAGTGTCTTCCTGGCAAGCGTTAAGGGCCTGAATTTGATTCCCAGTACAAACAAACAAACAAACAAACAAAAACTATAGCATCTTTTCTTTTTTAAGGAGCCAATATTCTATGCAGCTTTTAACTAAGTTTACCAAATTAACAGACCTATCAAATAATATAGACGACACTCCATCACTGGACTATAAATTCCATGAGAAAAAGCCTATGTGTCTATCTGGTATACCACCATATCCTCAGCATATTATCTGGCGCATGGTAGAATACAGTAAATGAAAAAGCTAAATTACAGATGGGATGGTTAATTTTATGTATCAGTGTGGCTAGGCTATGGTAAACACATTATTTTAGATGTTTCTGTGGAAACCTTTTCTTCAATGAGTTCCACATTTTAAATAATTAAATCAAGTAAAGCAGTGCTTCCTATGATATGGGTGGTCTCTTTCAATCAGCACAAAGCCTTAACAGAAAGACTGACCATGGGAGGACAGAGAATTCTGCCAGTAAATGGCCTCTGGTCTCAAACTGCAAACTCTTGCCTGCTCTCCCTCTGGTTGACCTGTCCTGCAGACTTTGGATTTGTCAAACCTCCATAATTACAGGAGCCAGTCTCTCAAAATAAACATCTCACTGTACGTATGCACATCCTGCTGTTCCTGTTTCTGACTGAACCCTGACTAATACAAGGGAGTTTCTTCTTTACCACAGAAAGTAGGACAGAATGATCCAAGAAATCACAAGCCCTTTCCTTAGTCTTTCCAAGTGTATTTGTTTAAACAAACATTTCTTTTTTTAGTAGAGTTATTTTTATAGTAGTTTATCTGACAGGTCCAGGTTTGAAATGAAAAGGAACGCAAGAACAAACAACAGGCACTGAACAACGGAATGGAGCTTCCTAAGCAATGCCTCAAAGTGTTTGTCTTAATTTTGTGACAACCACTTTTTTCAGTTTTCCTACATAAGAAATCAACTCCAATAAAAATTATAGCTATCTTTTAGTAAAATTATAATCCAGTTGCCTAGGAATATACAGGAATTCACTTAATGCAAAGACATCTATGGTACAAAAGACTTTCTAATAGTTTCATCAGAAGTAATTGAAGTTATTTTTAATTACTCAAAAACTAATGAATATAATAAAATAGGACAAAAAATAGTATAGATGATAATTAAAAGTTATCTTTTACCTCTTAATGGAAAGACTCTTAGAAATTTTGCTGAAAAACTTGTTTTCTACATCTTGGCTTTCAGAACTTAGTTCAAAATGGATGGGACTTTTGTCAGACGGTTCAACATTCTGAAATGAAGTAGGCATAAATTGAGATCTGACTTAAATAAAAACATTCTGTTTAGGTGAAAAGTTGCTCCAAAACACTGTGAGGTTAAATTCTTTAACCCTCTTTTATAAAACGTGCACTTTCCCACTTCCGTGCCTTATAAAGAAAAGTGAAGATGTAGCCACCTGTATCAGTGACCGGGGAGTTAGTGACTATGACGACTGTGAACTGAGGGCACCCTCTGAATATAATAATACATGACATATGTCTCTAAAATAGATACAAATTACTATTAGACCTGATTTAAGATGATTATAATTAAAATATTAAAATATATTCATAAACTGTTATAACCCATAAATTATCTCAAAGTATAAAACAAGATCTGAAGTGAAACTCATGGTTATTTAGTGGTAGGAAATATTTTTGTTTGAAAAAGTAGTCTTTAGTTTTTATATAATGATATTTACAGCTTCAAAGATCTACTTTTTGGGTGATCATCACCTAGATGCATTTCTGTGTAGTTTATTAGCTACAGTAACTATTCCCACTCATTGGATTATATTATATACCAAATTTTAAGTGTGAAAATCATATATATGTGTGTGTGTGTGTGTGTGTATACAATGTATATATAATTTGTTATAACCACATATTGAAAAATAATAACAAAGAAAACAGTAAAATCACAAAATTAATTCTCAACAGTACAGAATGATGCAACATATAAACTACTGATATGTTCCTCAAAGATTTGGAAAAGGCATAGGCAAGTTATTCTGTGGATAACCCTTGAACCTCTATTATAATTTGGTTCTGGAGATATGATCTAAGACTTACTAAACAAAAACTAATCATGAATAAAGTTAATATTCAGTGAGACTGATTATAAACAAAGTCTAACACTTTGAATTACCATTTTAAAGGGTAAACACCATTAAGTTTAAACTGCCAAAATAGAACAGGAAATATCTATCAATGTACTGGGTAATCAAATCACTTACATTGAAAAGATGCAATGTTTCCCTGCTGGTTAGTAAGCAAAACTGAAGGTCAGCTATCCTGCCGTCACAAGGGAGGCATTCGTAGAACTCAGGTTCCTTATGTGTCAAAGAATAGAGAACTATGATGAAATTTCCAGATTCTGAAAAAACCCTAGACAAGAAAATGCCATTTAATTAAAATTTAATGAGGATAATGCAACCCCCCCACATAAGTCTTCCAATCTAGTAAACAGAATAAAAAAATACAATGATTTAAAAGAAAAATAAGGAACAAATTTAGGCTTTTCATATTAGTAACTTGGGGGGATTGCAATAGCAAGCAGAAACACTGAAACGACACCCAGGATTTGGAGGTAGATTTATTTATGTTGACAGGCACTGACTGGGATCATTCCCAAAATATCAGGCCTTGATCTCTTGTAGTCTAGGGCTTACACGAGATAAGCAAGCGGGAAGTACAGAGGTAGAATGGCTTCTCAGTTGAGGATTGGTTCTTACAATATGCAGAGCACAGGGTTCACTATGTACTTCAGGATAGCTTTTGAACTCACTATGTAGTTCAGGCTGGCCTCAAACTCAAAGTGATCCTCCTGCCTCACGAGTGCTGGAATTACAGGTTTGCCCCAGCATACCTGGCTTATATTAATTTTTAATTAAAAATGTATTTATTATATATATATATATATATTTTGGTACTGGGAATTGAACTCAAGCCCTTTAGCTTGCCAGGCAGGCGCTTGTGCTGCTGAGCTAAATCCCTGGCCCTGTGAAATACATATTTCTTAGAAAAACCATCAAATAAAACAGGAATAAGTGAAATGGAAAATGAAAAGTATCCTATCCCACTCTCCATGTTAGTGCATATACTTTTAGAATTCAGGCACAGTGATTTGCTCCTGTATTTCCAGAAGGTTGAGGCAAGAGGATCACTTGGGCCCAGGACTTTGATACCCACCAGAGCAACACAGTGAGACTGCATCTCTGTTAGAGTTTGTGTCTAGATGTGTCCCAAAGCTGCATGTAGTCATAGTGGCACTTTTGCAGAGGTGGCTGAACCTAGAGTGTGTGATGCTGGGATTAAGCGCGTGTGATTACTAAGTCGGTCCACTGATTGATTTGGTACCACCCTAACCCTGGTAGCCTAGATCGAGTATAAAAAGGGGCAGAAAGAAGGTATGAAGGCCCTTTGCTTGCTTTGCTACCTTCTGCACACCATGACCTATTTCTCTTCTGCAATGCTTGTCTGCCATGCCGTCCTGCATGGAGCCAGCCTAGTAAGCACTGAAACATCTAAAAACTGTGAGCCAAATAAACCTTTCTTCCCTTAACTTTGGGCATCAGGTACTTACTTAGTCCTAGTACAATCTCAAAAAAAATAATGTCACCCAGAATTTTTCCTTAGGCCTCATTATTTGCAATTGCTATTTTTTATGACTGTCTATCATACCTCTATGTCACAATTCTTCATTATATTCAGACATTTATTTTTAGTGACAACCTAGTATTTTTTTATATATGTGCCAGTATCAGTTCGCAAAGACTTTAAAAAGCGGATAAATTATTTACTATATTTCACTATTGCTAATACTGATAAAATTAACATTTTTATTATTTCCTAATTGATTCAACACATATTTGCAAATGTTTATTTGTAAAGTCACCAAGACTTACCACGTGCCAGGTATGGCGTCATATGCCTATAATCCTACAACTCTGGAAGTCTGAGGCAGGAGGGTTGCAAGTTTGAGCCCAGTGTTGACTACTTAGTGAGACTTCTCAAAATTAAAAATTAAAAAGGGCTGGGGATATAGCTCAGTGCAGTGGCTCTGGTTTCAATATCCAATACTATATACAAAAGAAAAAAGTCTTTAAAACTACTAAAACCAAAGCCAAAAATGTATTAAAGCCTCTTTAGTGGTCACTATTTTATAAAAGTTGAATGAGAAAATTAGATTAGCCACAAAACAAAGCAGAGAAGAATAGAGAAGCAGAACAACTCTCTCTGCATTTAGGGAAGACCACTGCTTAGAACTCTGTAAAGTATCAATTTAAATTAGGGCAGTTACTAAGAGTTCTGGTATCAAAGAAATTGCCT
The DNA here is from genome assembly GCA_004027595.1 of Dinomys branickii. Classification (NCBI taxonomy): domain Eukaryota; kingdom Metazoa; phylum Chordata; class Mammalia; order Rodentia; family Dinomyidae; genus Dinomys; species Dinomys branickii. The sequence continues at coordinate 53,113 of PVLD010002637.1, read as the reverse complement.
AATGAATATTTCAGATTGAACAAAAGATAAGAGTGCTTCAAAGTTAATTTTACTGGGTACTTAATGTCAACTAACTTAAAGCTAAGCTAGTGACTGATAACACTTAACGGAAGACACACGCAATGATGTAAACCTGTAACCTCAGTACCTGAGGCGGAGGCAGGAGGGCTGCAAGTTTGACCCCAGCCTGGGCAACTAGTGACTTAGAAAGACCTTATGTCAAAAACTGTGTGTGTGTGTGGTGTGTGTGTGTGTGTGTGTGTGTGTGTGTGTGTACATCTAACTGTACTAATGACAGAAAAAAAAAACCTAACATTTGTTTTATTACAAATAAAACTAATTCTATTGCAAAGGCAAAATAAAATGTAAAAGTACAGCTATGAAAGCACCTGAAGATACAGACCTTTAAAAATTTAATAATAGTTCTGTGGGCAAATATATTTTAAGCAAGATAGAAAAAAGATTGATAAATTTGACGTAAAAAAACTTCTACTGCATATGTACTGAAAAATAAAGCTAAGAAGATATGATTTTTTTAACACAATGGAGTACCATGAAAAAGGATAAACTTGAGACATTTCTAGGTAAATGGATACAGCTTCAGACCATAAATAAATCAGACACACATGTTCAAGTACTGCATGGTTTCTCTGGCATGAAACTGAAACTGTGGATAAGGACTAAAATGTACAACAGATACTGTGAAATAGGAAGAAATTGTTTAAGTGGGAAGGGGAAACCAGAGAGGGGCCAGGGGGAAGGAAGGAAGGGAAAAGGAAAAAATGGAAGCAGAGCTTTTGTAAATAAGGAGGGGAAGAAGCGTTAGGGTGAGGAGAGGAATGGGGCAAAAAGAGTCAAGATATATAATGCTCAGGTACAAATTCCATATGATGAATGTTATTACCATGTGTATCTAAAATGTACCAATAAAATTAATTCTTAAAACTTCTGGCACTGTGGTGTAGCTCAGTGGTTCTTTACTGCCCTTGACCGGAGTGAATGAGGTCCAGGGTTGGATTCCCAGCAATGCCAAAAACTAAGGTCTGGAGAAAATACTGCTAATAAAAAGTAAATGAAACAATCAGGGGAATTTTGGAGATTTTACATACATTATTACATGTTAATATGTCGTTTATATTATATACAGCAGGAGAAAGAGAGGGGAGCATGGGAGAGAAGCGAAGAGGAGGAAGAGTGGAAAGGGGACAGGAAGACGGGTCTTACAAACTATGATGCAAAAGCACAACTGAAGAGAAAAATGGCAAAAGACAACAGGCGGCTCCCGGCAGCGGCAGCATGAGACCCTGGGAAGACCTGGTGGGCCCGCCCCCGCCAGCTAACCCGCCACTCTTCCTTCAAGGCTCCTGCTGCGCCTCGAAGTTTAAAGGTCATCTTTCACACTCAGTCTTTACTTAAGGTATCCTGTGCCTCAGGCGTTGCCTCAGAGAGCAACTTGGCTTTTTCCTTGCCTTTGCCTCCCTGACCACCTAGTTTTTTTTAAAGATGCATATATTCAACATTATAATCAGGCCATCAAATTTTAGTCAACATCAGGAGAGCAAGAAAAAAAGGTCTACACTGGAACCCTTGGCTTGAATGCTTTACTCTTTCCACAGAACAAACTAAAATGACCTGTTACATAATTAGCCACAAATGTACAGTCCTTGAGGTTTTTTTTACCCGTATATGTGAGTATTGTCTACAGCAAGTATTGTTTGTAGCAGGCAGGCCCTGCCACAACTATGCTTGGCTGAATTCACTCAACTGTTGTGACCCTGTTCTTTCTCTGGATCTCTTTTCCTGCTGAGCTGTTGTCTGCCGGTATTTCTGACACTGCCACAGTTACATGTTGCAGGAACTGCCAGTCACTTTGATTTTGTGGCTTAGCAAAGAACTGGCCTTCAGCATCATAGGTGCCAAACCTGTTCAAACCTGTCTGCAAGGTTTCTTCTCTTCATGGGTCCAAAATTTGAATATTTGTAATTGCCAAAATCATTGTAGCTTCTATTACTATGAAAGTGCTTACATCATTACCACTGCAGTCATTGCTACTGCCACTGTATCTACCACCACCACAGCTGTCATAAATGCCACCACGACCATTAAGTTTCCTCCATAACCAAAATCATCACCGTCCCCAAAGGCAAATCATCACTGTCCTAAAATGCTTGGTGTTGGGATTTCTTATTATCATCCTTCCTGAGTGCTGCCCATTGCTCAAAATAGCTTCGCTGATGCTTATCAGATGTTTCAAAGCTTGGTCCTCCAATGAAGAGCTTCTACAGCTGCTCAGAGTATTGGAACACTAATTTAGACAGGAAAGCTGGGGCAAGAGTTAACAATGCTTCCTCTTGAAAGACCTAAATATTAAAATAGAAACAATCTGTTTGATGATAACGTAAGTGGAACTCTTGAAAACACAGGTGTAGACAAAGATTTTACAAATAAAATCCTGATCATACAGGAAGTATTACAAAGAATCAACAACTGGGATCACATCAAATTCAAAAGTTTTTGCACAGCAAAAGATACCACCCCCAGAGTGAAGAGAACCCCCAGAATGGGAAAAACATTTTACCAGCTACTCCTCAAAGGACTAACATCCAGAATATGGTCATCTGAAATGAGTAAATATTTCTCAGAAAAGAACAAACAGCAAATAAATATGTGAAAAAATGTTCAATATCACTGGTCATTTGAGAAATGCAAATTCAAACAACAGTGAGATTCCATCTTACCCCAGACAGAATGGCTATCATCAAGGAATTAGCCAATGACAAATGCTGATGGGGCTGTGGAGAAAAAGGAATCCTTCTCTACTACTGGTGGGAGTGTAGACAGACTGGTACCACTACTATGGAAATCAGTGTGGAGATTTCTCAAAAAACTAAAACTAGAGATTCCATTTGACCCAGCTGTTCCTCTTCCCAAAAGTTAAGAGCATCAAAGCACAGTGATATTTGAATCCTCGTGTTTATAGCAGCACAGTTTATAACAGCTGAACCTTGGAAACACCCATATGCCCATCACTAGACGAATGGATGAAGAAAATGTGGTCATGTACCATGGAGTACTAGTTTGCCATAAAGGGTAAATCTAAGTCATTTGTAGGAAAATGGGTGCACCTGGAGACCATAATCTTGAGTGAAATAAGTTGGACACATAAATTTAAATAACACAGTTTCTCTTGTGTGAGAAACCCCAAGGGTAAATAAATAACATAATGGAGGATAGATACCGGGAAGCATGAAGAACGTGTTCAAATGGAAAGGAGAGTGAAGAAGGGAGGAAGGGAAGGAAAGGGAAGGAGAAAAAATGGAAAAAAAGGTTTTGTAAATGGGGAGGGAAAGAAGGGCTGAAAGGGAAGGGGGATGGGGAAAAAGCATCAAGATACATTATACACAAGCACAAACTCCCTGTGGTGAATGTGATCAACATGTACGACAAATACACACTGACAGTGCTTTCTTGGCAGCACCTATGGGCAAAAAGATCTGACCAGTTGTTCAAAATTGCAGCCCTTGCTGGTGCAGTGGCTGCACCCAGAGCCCCAGCCATGTGCGAGGCTGGGCAGAATGACTTGAGGCCGGGAGTGTGGGACCAGTCTGGGCAACACAGACAGACTCAAGTTCACAACAGCAACAACACACCTTATTGTTTACCACTCTCACTCACACTTCCTCCTCTCCTTCCTGGCTTTATTTTGCTTCACAGCTCACCACTTTAAAAAATAGTATTTATCTGACATTCTGTTTAGTGCTCATCTCTGTAAGATCTCTACTTTGTTTACAGTGAAATCCCAATATCAGGAATAGTGCATGGTATATAAAAGGGACTCAGTAAGTATTTGCTTCAGAGTATCAGGGAGTGAAAATAACATGTGTACTTATACAGTTTCCAGGGTTATAAATTGGGAGTCTTAGGGACAATTTGGCAATATCCACCAAAACTTGAAAAAACTTTTTAGAAATTATCCTACAAATATATTAGTACTGTATATGCACACAAAGATGTATGCATAAAAATGTTGTCCACTACTATCTGTAAGAGCAAAAGGACCAGGTTTTAAAGTATAGTTTAAAATATATATACTATTCAGCTGTGAAATTGTGTATTAAATCTATATATGACCTTCACATATAATATTAAAAAAAAGTGATGTAAGAATGGCATGCTCCTATTTGTGATTCAGTTTACACAAGCTGAGGGAAAGTAGCACTTGTGCATACACTATTTTCATACGTGGAAAAACAAAACACATTTAACAATGATTGCCTCTAAGAATGGGGTCTGTGGAAATGTAGTAGAAGAGACTTACATTTACTGTGTATCTTTATGTATGTTAATTTACTTGTAATGCCTTTTCAAAAAAAGTTTTTTTAATATGCATTATAACAACTTAAGGGGACAAAAAAAATGTGATAAAAAAGGTAAAAAGTAAATAGTGGTATCATGTGTTAAATAAAATTAAATAAAGAGTTGAAGCTAGAAGTAAAGTTTCTTAACTATTGATTCTAATGCTTATACTTTAGTTTCAAGAAGGAAATTAAACATCTTATTTCAAATGTTTTTTAATGTACTGTAGCGACAGCATTGAATACACTTGTAAGGTAACAAATTGTTATGCCTTGGGTCCAAAAGTGTTGTAGATTCAGAGGCAGAGCTTTGGGAAAGTGCCTGAATCAGAGGGGCTCTAATCTCACTGGTGGACTGACTCACTGATGAACTCATAACCTGATGGCACTGCTGGGAGCTGGCGGAAACACAGGACGGGCCTGTTGAGGGAAGCTGGTCACAGGCCACACCTTTGGAGTCTATCTCTGTCCCCGGCCCCTTCCTCCCTGGCTCTTTCTCACTCTCTGCTTCTTTACTGCCACGAGGTGAGCAGCTCTGCTCCACCACGCCCTGCCACGTTTGTGCCCCACCACAGGACTGAAAGCAGTGGAGCCCCTGTGGACCTGAAACCTCTGAAACTGGAAGCCAAGATAAACCTTTCTTCCTTTACAGTGTTATTCTCATGCATTTTGTCACAGCGACGGAAAGTTTACATACAAATTCAAATTCATTTCAGTCATCTCACTGAAAGATAATCTCTTAATCCTGTAAAATGAAATGCTACCACGGATGACCTTTGAGGAGTTCTTCCACCCTAAAAAGCGTGTATTCTATGCTTACACTTCTAGGATTAGGCAAGTGAGTCCCTCAGTATTTCCAGATACAGTGTCACCTCATCCTTTTTGTTTGGCTTTATTCCCATTTACATAAGGTTTGTTTTTCTTTTTTGAGACAGGGTCTTGCCATGTAGTTCAGACCAGGCTTGAACTCCCTATGTAGCCCAGGCTGGCCTCAAACTTGTGGCAATCCTCCTGCCTCAGGTTCCCAAGTGCTGGGATTACAGGTGAAGGTTTTTCTTTTTTACGGTGTGTCTTTGTAAGTAGTGTAAAAGGTTAAAGTGTTTCATGAATTTTAAATAAAATATAAATGGGGGAAAAGACCAAATTAAACATTACAGAATACAATATCACTTGCCTTTCTTGAAGAGCAGAACTGAACATGTATCGCAAGCAGCAAGCCCACACCTGAGGACTGTAGATATGTAGAATTCCAGAGAGCCAACTAAAAGAAAAAATTGAAATAAAGTCTATATTCATTTAAAAATAAGCATTCTTAAATTATTTGCATCTCAAGGAATATTCTTTTTTGTGTGTGGTACCAGGGATTGAACTGAGGACCTTGCGCTTGCCAGGCAGGCCCTTATTCCACTGAGCTGTATCCCCAGCCCTTCAAGGTAATATTCTTGACATTTACCATTTGTTATGGTTTGTATCTAGATGTCCCTCCAAAGCTTCATTTGGTCATAGTGGGGAGTTTCGGAGGTGGCTGGGGTTAAGAGTGCAATGCTAGATTAAAGGTGCCCACGCTGGGTGTGAATGATAACCGCCTCTGGGTAGGTAGCCTGGACAGACTATGAGAGACAGAAAGAGGGCTGCTGCTGTCACTTGCTGTTTGCTACTTCACTGCTCGCTGCTTTCTGCCTGCCCTGCTTTGCCATGGACTGTTTCTCCCCTATGATGCCTCTCTGCAGTGCCACCCTGCCTTGGAGCCAGCTGACTACGGACTGAAACCTCTACAAACTGTGAGCCGAAATAGACTTTCCTTCCTTCTTTAACTTTGAGTAATTGGTATTTTGTCTCAGTAACAAGAAAAGTAACTAAGATACCAGTAATACATTAAAAAGCCTCACAAAGGGCTGAGGATGTAGATCAGTGGCAGAGTGCTTGCCTAGCATGCATGAGGCCCTGGGTTCAATTCCCAGTGTCTCAAACAACCATAAAAAGACCTCACAAATATGCAAACTTAAGAAATCTATGGCTAGGCATGGTGGCATATATGTGTAATCCCAGTACTTGGGAGGCTGAGGCAGAAGGACAGATGTACATTCAAGGTCAGCCTGGGCTACAAAGTGAGTTCAAGGACAGACTGAACTGCATAGTAAAACCCTGTCTTGAAAAAGTAAAGAAAAAAAAGGAAATCTACAATATTAGACCACACTGATAATGTAGAATACTATATACAGATATATATGTTAATGTATCAGCACATGGAGAGAAAAAGAATAAATTTCTTTCCTTCTGATCTCTTCATCTGATATATGGGCAAGAAAATGGTTCACAGAGGTGAAGGCAGGGTGCCAGACTATAAGAATGAGCTCATTTGGCCGAGATTGAAGTTTGTAGTCTAAAAGTCCTTCATGGAGTATTAAAAGGATGCTATAGGTATGCTGTAAACCTCAAAGGTGGCCGGAAATGTAAGGTTCTTAGTAAATGTTCACTTAGCCATCAATAACCTATAGCCAGCCAGGCATGGTGGTGCACGCCTGTAATCCCAACACTCGGAGGCTGAGTCAGGAGGATCACTGTGAGTTTGAGACCAGCCTGGGCTACAAAGTGAGCTCAATGCCAGCTTGAACTGCATAGCGAGACCCTGTCTCAAAAACACACACACAAAAAAAAACAATTCTAATAACCTATAGTCAACCAGAACCACAGCATAGACTGCAAGTAGATTTATTGGTCGAGAGAACATGTGTGTATTATCATTAACTTGGTACTGGTCATTCTCTCACATGGATTCTACTTCTTATCAAGCCTTCCTTCTACTGCCACACTGAAGGTCTAGCTCAAGTCTGCCTTCTGTAAGAGAATGCCCCTATCATTTCTCTCTTACAAATACTAGTGTTCACTGCTTATACTATGCCTTTCACAGTAAACCATATACGTCATTATTTATTTTTCTGTATGTATTTTATTGCCTTACTCTTGGTTATAAATCCCTTAAGGAGGTTTAAATCCTAACACAAAACCAAACATAACGCTATATACAGTATATGGAAAGCACGCAACAAATAATGAATATAAATGTCTGAATAATCTGTCAAAATGTCATTAACAACTAACTTGAAAACAAAAGCCATTAACATGAAAAGGAATTTCTGCAAAACTGGGAGTGGATTTTCACAGTAGTGTTTTGAGTCCTGAAGGATAGGGGAGATACAAGAAAGTTGAAGAAATAGGGCTCCAAGCCTTCAGCTTCAATAGGAATTCGATTTTATCTATTGTATATACTGGAATTCTTCCTATGACTGAGGAAAGAATTTCTTTTAGTTGGTTCTACTATTAAAATTTTTTAAAAGCTTAAACACTGGTTTTGTTGCTTTATAAGATCACCTGTATACTCATGGTACAGCTGATTCATGTTCCTTTTGTATGTACTTGGATATGTATTTGGCTGAAAGGTTTTCATAAATAATACAATACTTACATTCCCACTAATGGTAGAGAACAAACCTTGGGATCAGATTCCAGCAAAAGTAACAATTTGCGTGTCTCATCCATGGTAAGGTATCTAAACAGAAGATATTTAAGTAAAAATAATTGAAAGTATATAATTTTAACCTAACAGAGATGATCTGAATTATGAAGCATATTTTAAATAAGGGACAAGATTCAAATGAACATTGTTGCCAAGCGTAGTGGCGCATGCCTGTAATCATGCGCTTGGGAGGCTGAGACAAGAGGATCGTTGCAGGCCAGGCCAGCCAGCCTTGTCCATCAAATAAATTTCTATTTCTATACCTTAGAAGAATTAGGCGAGGCTTTTCTTGATTTTCCCAGATTATCTGGACATAGCTTTCAGCTTTCCCAGAACTACATATAAACTTCCATTGTAGTGCATTATGGGGTGTGTGTGTGTGTGTGTGTGTGTATGTGTGCGTGTGTGTATTTTGTTTTTCAGAACTGGGAATCAAACAGAACCTTGGGCTTCCCAAGCAAGGTGGTATGTCGCTGAGATATATCCCCGGCCCAGTGCATTTTTTTGATATCAACATATTTAAAGCACAACAAACATGTTTGTTTAAAAATTATTTCTTTCTAGTGCCTAACACAAATACCAATTTTATAATGGATTCTAATAAATATTAGAATGGATAAGTAAATGTTGCTGAGAAAAAACAAATGTCACAAATTTAATAGATAATTGTAGAGAGGAAGCAGCAAGGCAATTGGATAGAATAATAAACATCCTGGTTACTAAGAGAATGCTAAGGGATCACTGATGAATAATTGAAAGAAATGCAAATTCATGCTACATGAGTAAATAGGCATGGGTACAAAGGAAAACAAATTAATGTTTTGGTTAATTTCAACAAAAAAATCCCATGTTCTCACTGAAAAGCACTTTATTACACCAGAAGAATTAAATGTTAAATTCAAACTTATGTAAAATTCAAATATTGTGAGATTTTGGAACAGAGTAATACATTCTGCCATTCCAACCAGTGAGCACTAACCTGGTCAGAATCTGGGATTCAAAATGGGACCTTTTTTCACACTCCAGAAACTTTCTTGTCTATGTCTTTTCTCTTTCTCACTCCCTTTTAAGGCAGCATTTTCAGAGGCAAAGAACTGGAGTTCGGTACACTTTGGCAAACACTGTTGATGCTAGAGACCTAACGGGAACTAGACTGCAATCAGCAACAAAGGACGTTCAGGAGTATAACGTTCAGAGCCACCTCTGGCCAAACGTTTTAAAGCACAGGGTATTCACACTGTCTCACCCACTGCAGTAGACAGAGGAGAACGTAGATGGGGATACAGGAAGTAGGTCTCCCGAGGGTTAAAAGCATCTTGACTTGGAGTTCCTAAGAAACTAAGGGATAAGAGGCCGTCGAGAGTTCTGCTCTGGCTACGTGAGGGAACTTCACCTTCAAGTAGTTGAGAGTTTGGCAAGAGTATGACAGATATTTAATTATTCCCTTTCTCTACTGGTGTATCAGAAATACATACCAATAAAACTATATATCATAAATAAATTCTCTGGGCTTTCTTAGATTCAAAACCAGTCAGTTTTGTTAAAAAAAGAAAATGGCCTAAAACCTAGATAAAGTATGATAGGTACAATAATACAGAAGTAATTTTTCCTTATATTTTCAAATCATAAAGTATCAATCATTTTTTTTGTGTGATGCTAAAGACTGAACTCAGGGCCTCGTGTATGCTAGGCAAGTGCTACCACAGAACCATATTCCCAACCCCACAACAAGTTTTAATATAATTTTTTTTAATGAACAATATTTTTGTAAGGTTGTGAGTATAACTCTTTGAAAGGACTCTGTATTCAGCAAAAACTAATAGACTTGGGTCATAGCACAGTGGTATAGCCTGTGCTTAGCATGTACAAGGCTCTGGACTCAGCTTCCAGGATTAAAAGGATAGAAAAGTAACAATGTCATTTTATTTTTTAACCTGCTCTGGTCATTGGCTAAATCATCAGATCTCTGACATGTAAACTGACCACACAATTTTTTTTTTTTATTTTAAAGAGAAAAAAAGAAACAATGAAATTGATTTTCCAAACAGATTAGGACAGTTAACGATAATTGATACATTGCATTTTTGTAGTAATTATTCACAGTAGAAGATATAGACATGATATCTTGTCCATAAAAAGTTAGCACAAAACTGTCTTTTTAATGAACTAAGAGAAACTAGTTGTATAACTATCTTAACTATCTTGTCTAGACATATTTTTCCTTTCTCCCTTTCTCCTATCAGTTTGTCTTTTCCTTTGAACAGTTTCTTCCCAATTCACAATACCTATTATACATTTCAGATCTTATTTACTTGTTCATTCTCTCATACTAGTGAGACAATATGATGTTTAAATATATGAGTCTAATTTATCTCACTTATGAGTATGGTCTCAGGCTGTATCCATTTACCTATAAAAGTCTCCAGTTTACCCTTCTTTATGGCTGAGCAGTCCTTCATTATATAAAAAAAAAAAAAACATTTTTTTATCCATCCTCAGTTGATGGACATTTGGGTTGCTCCCAAGATCTAGCTATTACAAATTGTGCTGCTATAAACATGGGTGCAGATGTATCGCTGTGGTATGATGTTTTTAATTCTGGGAAGATATGCAGACGGGAAGAGCTGATTTGAATACAATCTCGAATGCTAGTCTTTTGAGGAAGCACCACATTGATTTCCATGTGGTTGTACCAGTCTACATTCCTACCGACAGTGCAGAAGGGTTCCATTTCCCCCAAAGCCCTGCCAGTATTTGTTATTGGTTGATATTTTGATGACAGCTATGCCTTTTGGAGTGAGATGGAATCTCAGTATGGTCTTAATTTGCATCTCTTGAATGAACAATGATGTTCAACATTTTTTCATGTATTTATTTGTCATTTGTATCTCTTAATTATTTTATGTTATTGTATAACCTAGAAAAATACTAATGCAACCAATTCTTAAAATTTTAGACTCCTACTGTGTATCTTTCACTTACCCATATTTATAGGTACCTTGAACTTGAGAAATATTCAGATGACTACTCAAGTTTCTTGCCAGAGCTGTTGGAATAATGGGGATGGGCTTCACAGGTGCACATTTGAAGTTATTTGCTAGAGTGACTGCTTCCCAATACAAGTCAAAATCCACACTGTCCAAACTCTCCCTGGAGGTGATATGCACTTGTACAGAAAGCAGTTTACCACAGTCCAAGGAATCTTTGCTACATACATGGTACTGCAGAGCCTGAGGAATCAATATTATATGGTTATTTTAAAACTGAAATTATCTACATCTTCCAAGTATATTTTATACTGGTGCATATATACTTAAAATATATTGCATTCACAAAACTAAATTAGTTTTGATTATAACATTTGAATTCCCTTTTATGTGATCAAAAGATTAAATGAATAATAATTCATTAAAGCAAGTAAGACTTCTGTTCCGAGCTCCCATCACCTATTTTCTAACTTACATGAGTGTTATTCCCAATAAATATTTATTACATGAGCAAATGTGGATATAATTCTGACTCAGCCTCAGAGAATTTGAAGATTGATAAGTCACCCTAGCTCCAAAGCTCCCCCTCCTCTTTGCAAGAGAAAAAAACGGCCTTAAGCCAGAGGAAGGCTACTTTATCTTTGAGGGGCCAGACTGCAAGGTCCATGAACAGTTTGCAGCTACTTTTGTCTGCTAAGCAGTCTTGGTCCTGTTCTTCAGCTATAATAAATCCTTTTAGCATCAGACGGTCTGGTTTGGTTTGTGTGGGTCGCGGCAACCTAAATCTGGTTAATTATCCAATCATTTGGTGCCAGAGACCCGGGACGGACGCCGAGGCTCAAAGGCGGTCCCTCCCAACTGGGGGCCCCTCCCCGTATGTTCAGGCATTCTTTGCCCTCTGTGACCACCCCCAACTCTGCATCTCCTGCTCCCCCAACAAATCCTCCCAGCTAAATCCCCTGCCTTGCGCCACTGGTTGCTTGATGACCACTCTTCAGGTCCACAGCTGACCGCCTCTGAGCGGACCACGAGCTTCAGATCTGGCTTGTTGCTGACTCCCACATCAGATATGCCAGCATCCTCAATTGTGAGTCTCTTCCATCCTATGCCTCTCTTCCGCCACGGGCCCTCTTGCCCATCTCCCTATTCTGTTTTCAGAGTCCAGGCCCTCCCTGTCACACTAATCCCTCTACTGCTCTCTTAGAACATAAGTTCTACTCTTTCTGCAGTGCTGGTCTGGAACCCTTCCTCTCCAACCCTGAGCCCATTCGTTCTGCGGAGGACCTCATTAACTGGCTTTATTGTGAATACCTTCAGGGCACCTTCTGCAACTTTACTTTTGACCAATTCATCTGTTATTCCTTTCTCCTCCTCTGCATCCTCTTCCCTCCTCTCACTTGGTTTCTTTCCTTCCCAGATCCTGATTGACTCCTGGTCCTGTGGACGGTTCGCTTGTTTCCTGGGCTTTATGCCCTTCGCTCTCGAAGACCTGTGGACAGGCCAGATTGTCCTCTCTACTCTTGTTGACTGCTGCTCTGGACCAGAGATGTCCTCTCAGGGGGCTTGGGTCCCCTAAGTCCTTTCACGACTTCTCGTGATCATACTATTTGACTCCTTTCCTGACTGGAGATGTCTGCTGGGGGGCTTGGATCCTCTAAGTCCCTCTGGGGACTTCTCGTGGTCAACTGGGATCACCTCTCTTTCTCTCCTCATCATCTCCCCCCTCTGCCTCCTCCTAACCATGGGGACCGCCTTCTTTCACTGTGACACTTCAGTCCTTCAATGCCTCAAGGCTATTCTCCTTGACCCTCTCTGATCTCAAAGTCAAATGTCTCACCTTCCTCTGTCAAACCATCTGGTCCCAGTATAAACTGGACAATGGGTCCGTGTCCCCCCCCCCATGCAGAGGGCACTCTAGATTTTAACATCCTCCACGACCTTGACGATTTGTTGCCGCAACACAAAATGGTCCGAAGTCCCATATGTTCAGGCATTCTTTGCCCTCTGTGACCACCCCCAACTCTGCATCTCCTGCTCCCCCAACAAATCCTCCCAGCTAAATCCCCTGCCTTGTGCCGCTGGTTGCTTGATGACCACTCTTCTTCGTCTTTCCCCGAAGCCCTGGATGATCCTCTCCACGC